>CM019692.1:40179559-40201598 GCA_009760885.1 Achatina immaculata
CCATTCCCTCAGTATAGTGATTCTAAACTTTTCTTTACCGTGGACCCTCTTCTCGTCTGAGAACGTCTATGGACTTCTAGCTAGCACTTTAAGTAGACCCCAGATGGTAATCAGATTTTTGTCTTGATCGAGTAATACATTTCCTGGTCTGTAGACCTATCAAAGATCCTTCCCTTGACCCTGTTGGTCAGTGCACCACAGGTTAATAACCACTCCTCTAATCCGTTGTGAATAATTATACTTACAGTTGTAATTCTTAAAACACATATTCTACTTAGCCTGGGGTAGCTTTTGAAGCGTCGATTTCCCTGTATTTTCGTGAGTCGGCTGTGAGGGAAGGGGAAGGGAATTTTTGACATCACATAATTCCAAGAAATAGGCTACTAACGAAGATTATCTACAAATCATATCTGAATTTATGGATATATGATTATCTACAAGTCAGATCTGATTTTGTGGATGAAAGATTATCTACAAGTCAGATCTGATTTTGTGGATGAAAGATTATCTACAAGTCAGATCTGATTTTGTGGATATAGCTCTCTTAGTGCTAACTTTGATACCTTATACAATCGTCTCAAAATGTAGGGAGAAAAAATACGAAAAGAAACAGATTATTCCATGTCAAGACGAAGCTACAGTGAAAATTATTCTTCTTTCCTTTCACCTTCTCCTAGTGTCTGTACTTATAATCTTAAAGCAGTAACATTTTTAAAAATCTTGGTAAGTACTATCTTCAGATTACTTTACCTTATTACCATTTTTTGTCCATTTACAAATTAAATCAGGTGTATGTGCCAGTGTGACTGCTGGCAGCTGCGATCGAAAGTGAGGCATAAACTGAAAGCAATGTTGATTAATCTTACCACAAAACCGAATAAAAATCAACATTCATTCATTCATTCATTTGCATGTCCCTTGCGGAAATTTGCCTCCCTAACAGCACTCCTGTAGACCTCTAGGTTGTGAGCAAGATGGCCTGCTGCTGATGCATCCATTTGCAGATCATCAACGATGTCTTGCAGCCATCTTCTCCTTGTTTTATTCTCTTTCTTTTTCCCATTATGTACCCTTCCAAGACGGTTTTCTCTACATTATCATGACGTTTAATGTGTCCAAAATATTTAAGTTTTCTCTGTTTAATCCTCTTTATTAGATAGCCTTCTTCAATATTAAGTTCTTTTAGTATGGATATGTATGTATACATATACATAATGGGAAAAAGAAAAAGAGGAAGACCGAAACGAAGATGGCTGCAATATATCGTTGATGATCTGCAAATGGATGCCACAGCAGCAGGCCATCTTGCTCACAACCGAGAGGCCTACAGGAGTGCTGTTTGGAAGGCAAATTTCCGCAAGGGACATGCAAATGAATGAATGAGTATGGATATATTTGTTCTTTTTTGTTGCCATAATATGTGAAGCACTCTTCTGTAGCATTTGCATTCAAGGGCATTTATGTGTTTCTCAACTGTTTTGTTAAGTGTCCAGGTCTCACAGGCATATGTTGCGATGGGAAAGATACATGTCCTTAAAAATCTTATTTTTGTAGTTCTGTCTGTTCCTCTCCACAGATTCTTTAGATGTTTTAATTTCTGAAGAGCGATAGATGACCTCCTTTTAATTCCCCTCATTGTATCTCCATTATTAGTTAACAGTGATCTAAGATATTCAAAACTCTCCACTTCTTCCAGTTTTTCCTCATTGATACATATATCAACTGCCTTTTTGTTTTGTCAGTTGTCATCAATTTAGTTTTCTTCGCATTAAGATAGAGGTTTTGTTCTTCGCTGTTCTTACGGACTAACATAATTAGTTTTTCCATTCTTTTTTGTGTGTTGTGGACAGTAATACTGTGTCATCAGCATATCTAATCTCTGGTATTTCATAACCTCCAATTGCTATGGCATCGTAATACTCTTTCTCTGCGTCTTCTCTAACATTCCTCATTATATTTTCAGCATACAAGTTGAATAAGTAAGGCGACAATATGGACCCTTGACGGACCCCTTGTTTTATGTCAGACCAATTTGTTGTGTCACCAAGTATTCTTTCTGCTGCTTGTTGGTCTAGATACAGCAGTGATGTTAATTGTATCAAATGTGTTGGAAATCCAATTTTTTCCAGTATTTCCCAATGTTTCTGGTGTTGTACACAATCAGATGCCTGTGAGTAGTCTATAAATGATAAATATATATTCACATTAAACTCTCTGCATTTCTCTATTATCAATCTTATATTGAATATATGATCTCTGGATCCTCTTCCATGTCTGAAAAAAGCTTGGACCATATTGATTTCTTCTTTTATTTTCTTACGAAGTCTACCCATTACGATTTTTAACAGAATTTTACTGGCATGACTAATCAGGACAACAGTTCTGTAGTTTGTGCATAATTTCAGGTTACCCTTTTTTGGCAGTAGTATGAATATAGTTCTTTTCCATTCTTTTAGCTAAATACCTGAATGCCATATCTTTTTACACAATGCATGATCGATTGTTGCACATTCCTTTCATCCTGCTTTAATAAATTCAGCTGTTATCTCATCACGTCCTGGTGATTTACCATTTTTCAGATTCTTTATTGCCCATAAAACATCTTATATTGTTGGTTCGGGTTCTTTCTCCTCCAATAATAATTCACACTGTTGATTTCTGCTTTCACAGTCAGTTGTTTCATACAATCCTCTGCAATAGTCCTTCCATCTTTCTAGAATTTTCTTTGTCTCTGTCAAGGTGTCTCCCATCTTGTCACAAATTACATTTAGCTTAGGTGTGACATTTTTCGTCAATGTCCTCATTTCTTTAAATATTTCACTATCTCTTCCACACTTCTGATATCCTTCTATTCTTTCACAATAATCTTGTATGTATTGTTTTTTGTCTTTTCTTATGTTTCTTCATACTTCTTTTGTTAAAGATGTATATTTCTCTCTGCTGTTTTTTGTCACTTTCCATTGCGTCTTCATTTCTCTACGTTGTTTTATCAGTTCTAGTGTGCCTGCTGTAATCCATCCATTCTTTTCTATTTTCTTTACTGGAACCATGTCTTTAGCTGTTGTTATTAAGGTATCTCTAGCATGTGTATCCAAATCATCTGATGTCATCTCCTCATGTACAGCCATCAGGATTTCAAAACGGCTCCTCACTTCTATACCATATTGTTCTGGTATTTTTGTAAGATCAAAGCGGAATGGTCTTGATCCTGCAACTGTCTTTTTTATTTTTAGTGTGTTAGCAATCATTAGCTGATTTACAATGCAAAAGGCCATTAAATTGTCACCTGCCTCATGTCTATGTCCTATGCTAAATCTCCTTACAGCATGTCCTTCATCTTCTGTTCTTTCTGTACCAATCGTTCCATTAAAATCCCCCATTATTAATACAATATCATTTTTCCGTACATGTCTATCGTCGTTTGCAGTGTGTTATAAAAGCCTTCTACTTCCTCTTCTTCTGCTGTTGATGTAGGTGCATATATCTGGATGATTGTTACATTTCTAGGAGTGCCCTTAAGTCTGAATGTGAGGATTCTATCACTTACTGGATTGTAGCCTAGTAATGCTTTTGATGGTGATTTGTCCAAGTAAAAGCCACTCCATTCTTTCCTCCTAATTCTCCACCAGAGTATATAAATATATTATCATTCTCGCTCTTAAAGTGTCCTGATCCTTTCCATCGATGTTCACAGATTCCCAAAATGAAACTCAACATAAGACAATGTAATATCGTTGATCACTCATGTCTCTTTATTTATCGCAGTAAAGAGCACATATGTTATTTAAAATAATATGCAAAACTCGAAAACAAAAACCTCTTATTATATGAGTGTTTCTTTGATCAGTGGCTTGAACGAGATCTGTGTCACACGGATGAGAGTCCACAGGGTTTAGACGTCGCAGTATGAAAGACTACAGTGTTAACACCTCACACTATGCAAGAATACACTATTAACATGTCACAGTATGAAAGACTACAGTGTTAACACCTCAAACTATGCAAGATTACACTATTAACATGTCACAGTATGAAAGACTACAGTGTTAACACCTCACACTATGCAAGATTACACTATTAACATGTGACAGTATGAAAGACTACAGTGTTAACACCTCACACTATGCAAGATTACACTATTAACATGAGACAGTATGAAAGACTACAGTGTTAACACCTCACACTATGCAAGATTACACTATTAACATGTCACAGTATGAAAGACTACAGTGTTAACAGATTACAGGATGAAAAACACAGTATTAACACGTCACAGGATGAAACTCTACAGTATTAACACGTCACAGTACGAAAGACTCCAGTATTATCAGGTCACAAGACAAAAGACTACAGTATTAACAATTCACACGATGAAAGACTACTGTATTAACACATCTCAGTATAAAAAACTACAGTATTAACCGGTCACAGGATGTGTAACTACAGTATTAGCACATCACACGATGAAAGACCACAGTATTAACACGTGACAAGATGAAAGAATACACTATTTAAACGTCACATGATGAAAGTCTACAGTATTAATACATAAAAGTATGAAATACTGCAATTTTAACAGGTCACATGATGAAAAACTAATTAATCGTCACAATATGAAAGCCTACAATATTAATAAGTCACACGATGAAAGACCACAGTATAAACACGTCACACGGAGAAAGATGACAGTATTAACAGGTTACAGGATGAACACATGAACATATACAACAAGGGGTCCATCAGGGGTGCATATTGTCACCTTACTTATTTAACTTGTATACTGAAAAATATAATGAGGAATGTTAGAGAGTATGTAGACAAAGAATATTACGATGCCATAACAATTGGAGATTATGAAATACGAGAGGTTAGATATGCTGATGACACAGTATTACTGTCCACATCACAAAAATGAATGGAAAAACTAATTATGTCAGTCCGTAAGAACAGCGAAGAGCAAAACCTCTATCTTAATGCGAAGAAGACTAAATTGATGACAACTGACAAAACAAACACGGCAGCTGATATATGTATCAATGAGGAAAACTGGAAGAAGTGGAAAGTTTTGAATATCTTGGATCACTGCTAACTAATAATGGAGATACAATGAGGGAAATTAAAAGGACATCTATTCATTCATTCATTTGCATGTCCCTTGCGGAACTTTGCCTCCCAAACAGCACTCCTGTAGGCCTCTCGGTTGTGAGCAAGATGGCCTGCTGCTGCTGCATCCATTTCCAGATCGTCAACGATGTCTTGCAGCCATCTTCGTCTTGGTCTTCCTCTTTTTCTTTTTCCCATTATGTATCCTTCCAATACGGTCTTCTCTAAATTATCATGACGTTTAATGTGTCCAAAATATTTCAGTTTTCTCTCTTTAATCCTCTTCACTAGCCAGCCTTCTTCAATATTAAGATCTTGTAGTATAGATATATTTGTTCTTTTTTGTGTCCACGATATTTGGAGAACTCTTCTGTAGCATTTACATTCAAAGGCATTTATGTGTTTCTCAGCTGTTTTGTTAAGTGTCCAGGTCTCACAGGCATATGTTGCGATGGGAAAGATGCATGTCCTTAAAAATCTTATTTTTGTGGTTCTGTCTGCTCCTCTCCACAGATTCTTTATTTGTTTTACTTTCTGAAGAGCGATAGATGTCCTCCTTTTAATTTCCCTCATTGTATCTCCATTATTAGTTAGCAGTGATCTAAGATATTCAAAACTCTCCACTTCTTCCAGTTTTTCCTCATTGCTACATATTTCAGTTGCCTAGTTTGTTTTGTCAGTTGTCATCAATTTAGTTTTCTTTGCATTAAGATAGAGGTTCTGCTCTTCGCTGTTCTTGCGGACTGACATAATTAGTTTTTCCATTCCTTTTTGTGTTGTGGACAGCAATACTGTGTCATCAGCATATCTAATCTCTGGTATTTCATAACCTCCAACTGTTATGGCATCGTAATATTCTTTGTCTACATCTTCTCTAACATTCCTCATTATATTTTCAGTATACAAGTTAAATAAGTAGGGTGACAATATGCACCCCTGACGGACCCCTTGTTTTATGTCAAACCAAGTTGTTGTTTCACCATTTATTCTTACTGCTGCTTGTTGGTCTAGATACAGCAGTATCTATAGGACATCTATAGCTCTTCAGAAAGTAAAACAACTAAAGAATCTGTGAAGCGGAACAGACAGAACTACAAAAATAAGATTTTTAAGGGCATGCATTTTTCCCATCACAACCTATGCCTGTGAGACTTGGACACTTAACAGCTGAGAAACACATAAATGCCTATGAATGTAAATGCTACAGAAGAGTTCTTCAGATATCATGGACACAAAAAATAACAAATATATCCATACTTATCTTATATTTTATATCCTTCCCGTGCCGTTAAACATCACATAGGGCTCGCAAAGTAGTTCGCCAAATTTTCCTCTCTTCGGCGAGTCTTTCAACCTCATCAAAGGATTTTATGGCTGTTAATTTGGTCTCTCTTAATAATGTCCTTTTCAGAGTTTCACTCGGTCTGTCTCTTTTTCTTTGGCCTGTTGTGTTCCACTTGATAGCTTGTTTTGGGATTCTCTGATCATTTCTTTTCATCAAGTGACCAACATATGTCCATCTCCTTTTCCTGATCACCCATGAGACTGGTTGTTGTTCAGTCATCTGTCTTATCTCTACATTGTTCTTGAATTCGTTCCTCTTGATGCCAAGTATTTTCCTTATGCATTAGTTTTGAAAAGAGTCTAATTTCTTTTCTATTTCTTTAGTTGTTTTCCAGCTTTCGCATGCATAAATGAGGGTGAATATTACATTTGGATTGAATAGTAACTTGGTTTTTGTGCTTATAACTTTTGAATTCCATATGTTCTCAAGATTCTTGAAGATTGATGCTGCTTTTGCAATTCTGATCCTAACTTCCTTTCAAGGGTCACCATCCTGGTCTATGTAGCTGCCAAGGTATGCAAATTGAGTGACTTCCTCAATATCTGTCCCTTTTATGTGTATTGTTCGATTTTGATTGAGGGGAATTTTCATTATTTTTGTTTTGTCCTTGTTAATTTCAAGTCCTATTTTGCTAGCCAGTGAAGACAAGCTATCTGTTTTTTCTTGCATGGAATTCACATTGTTACTGATAAGAGTTATGTCATCAGCAAAATCAAGATCTTCTAGTTGGGTCCCATGTACCCAGTCAATACCTGTGTTACCTGTGCAGTATTTTTTCATTATGAAGTCTATTGTAATCCCAAAAAGTAAAGGAGACAGTTTACATCCTTGTTTCACACCTGTTTCAATCTGGAACCATTCACTCATCCCTTCTTCTGTCTTGACTGCACAAACATATCTATTGTAGAAGTCCTTAATGATGTTGACAATTTTAGATGGTATTCCATATAGACATAAAATTCTCCATAATGAATCTCTGTGTATGCTGTCAAATGCCTTTTTAAAATCTATGAAGTTCAGTATTAATGGTTTCTACGTTTCAATATGTTCTTCAAGTATTATTCTGAGAGTAAAGATCTGGTCGAGACAGCTTCTCCCTTTTTTAAAGCCTGCTTGTTCTTCTCTCATTGCAGTATCCACTATATCTTTGAGTCTATTCAAAATGACCTTGCAAAATACTTTTGACACAACTGATATTAAGGTTACTCCTCTCCAGTTTTAACCGTCACTAAGGTTGCCTTTTTTGGTATTTTAACAATGATTCCTTTTTTTCCAATTAGAAGGCACCTTTTCTTCTTTCCAAATCTTGTTAAACATTCTCTGTAGTTGTCTCATGTTGTCACTATTGATAGCTTTTAACATTCCGGCTATTATTTCATTTTCATCTGCAGCTTTGTTGTTAGCCATTAAATTCACTGCTATTTCAATTTCATGGAATTTAATTTCATCTAGGTTGACATTTAGTTGTGGGGCTGGTAAGTCAGTTTCAAGGTTTAGCAATTCTTCTGGGTGTGGTCGATTAAGTATTTCTTGGAAATGTTCAGCTCATCTTTGCTTTTGGTCTTTATTTGATGTTAATAGTGTTCCAATTTTGCTAAGGATTGGTCTTTCTTTAGATGTAATAGTACCTGTTAGCCTCTTTTTTATGTTATATAAAGTTTTACTGTCTCCTGTTTTTGCTGCTTTTTCTGCCTCTTTCGCCATATTGTCTATGTATTCTCTTTTATCCCTTCTAGCTGAACTTTTTACTTTCTTGTCTATTTCTTTGTATGGTGCTTTCGCCATATCTTTTCCAAAATCTGTTTTTGCATTCAACATGTCTAATTTGACTGATTGTCTTTCGTGTATATACTTCCATGTTTTGTCTGATATCCATGCTTTTCTATTTGTTTTTTTTTTCAGTCCATCGCTTGTTTTTGCTGCTGTGATTATGGCTGTGCTGTAAGAATTCCATAACCCATCTATACCTATCTCCTCAACTTCACTGAGTGTTTTGGAATGGTTGGCAAGTTCCTGATTGAAATCAATGTTAGTATTTTCTTCTTGTAGGCTGTGGCTGTTTATCTTTCTGTGTACTGATTTCTTGTGTTGGCTTTTCAATTTTAGTTTTATTTTCCCTATGCACAGGTTTTGATCACTGTTGACATCTGTACCCCTATAAGCCCTTACATCTATGAGAGATGTTCTGTATTGCTTTCTAATACAAAGATGGTCTATCTGGTTTCTAGTTCTATCATCTGGAGATATCCACGTTGTTTTATGTATCTCTGTGTGTGGGAATATTGAGCCTCCAATGACCATGCCCTCTGTTAGACATAATTCAATTAATCTTTCTCCGTTCTGATTAACCATGTCAATTCCTTCTTTCCCAATCACTTTTTCAACGTCAGTATTATCGTTCCCTACCTTAGTGTTGAAGTCCCCCATAGCAAAATTGGATGTCGTGTTTAGGGACTTTCTTGATGATTTGTTGTAGTTGGTGATAGAAGTCGTCTTTCACATCATCATCTGCATCATTCGTGGGTGCATAACACTGTATTATTGTCACTCTTCCGTGTCTTAGGTTGTATCGTGCTCTTATTATACGACTGTTCACTGTTTCCCGTTCTACAAGGCTATAATAATACATACCCCATCTAGGATTTTACCATCATTTCTGCCTGAATGTATTATTAACTTACCGTTTTCCGCCGATCTTTTACCTGCTTCTGGCCATCGCATTTCGCTGATGTCCAGTATGTCTAGATGGTATCTCTCCATTTCTTTGATGACCTAAGTAGTTTTCGTATCCTTACTAAAAGAGGATTAAACAGAGAAAACTTAAATATTTTGGACACATTAATCTCATGATAACACAATAATTGGTGTATAAGTATACAACTATACACTAAGCACTGCAGTAAAGCTGTGATACCAGAAGGTATAAAATCGGAAAAAAGTAGGAGCAGCTTTATTACTTAACGTTGTGACATTTCGGCGTGAGGCCAGTCTCACCGATATATGTTATCCTGCATCTTTTGCAAACGATGACATATATCACATTTCGGGACTCGCATGTGAATCCCTCATGAAGAGTGAGGATAGTTTTGTGAAAGGTGATTGTTTTCGTTTCCCAAACTACAGGGCAGGTAACGCAGCGGGGGGGGGGGGGGGTTACATTTTCTGGTGCCAACATATACAGGTGAGACTGGCCTCAGATTAGAGGACCGCATGCAAAAACATCTGTACGACATCGCCCAGCATGCTTCGAAACCAGTCCCAAATCATTTCAATGGCCCTAACCACAGAGGAAAATCTGATTTTCTGGTAACAGCCATTAAACAATGTCACGCAGATGACACAAGCAGCCTGGCACTTGAGAACCGCTGCATTCAAAATTATGGGACGCTGGAACCACATGGGTTAAACTCGCTGTTTAGTTACACGTAACATCATCTTCTTCAATCATTATAGTACCTCTCCACTAAATCCACCCCTTTTTACTTTTCAAACTTCCTCACAGCATCACTCTGCAACCCCGCTATTTTCTCTGCAACCCCTCTTCTCTGCAACACCTCTTCCCCAATCACCTGTTTCAAATTCTCCCAGCTAGGCCAGTAGTGCGTCACTCTCTCTCTCCTCCCCTGTTCCCCATCCACCACCCCCAGTTACAACCCACCGACCACATGTCACAGGTCTCTATTTAAACAATTTCCACGTCCTACCAGATCCATTCCTGATACACACCGCCGGACAAGCCACACCTTGCAATTTACAGCTAAGTACTCCTTAAAAAATTTTTTTAAAAACAGTATTCATGTGAATCTATACTTTATCTCCTCTCTCTATTTCTTCGTCCTGTATGTTTTTGTATGATTAAGGCTCACGCCGAAACGTCACAACTTTGTAATCGTTAAGTAATAAAGCTGCTGCTACTTTTTTCCGATTTTATACATTCTAATCTTATGATAATCTAGAGAAAACCGTCTTGGAAGGGTATATAATGGGAAAAAGAAAAAGAAGGCGAAGATGGCTGCAAGACATCGTTGATGATCTGCAAATGGATACATCAGCAGCAGGCCATCTTGCTCACAACTAAGAAGCCTACAGGAGTGCTGTTAGGGATGCAAAGTTCCACATGGGACATGCAAATGAATGAATGAATGAGGATGAACTACTACAGTACTAACATGTCACAGTCTGAAAATCCAGAGTATTAATACGTCACAGGATGAAAGACAACAATGTTAACACGTCACAGGATGAAAGACCACAGCATTAATACGTCACAGGATGAAAGAACACACTATTAACACGTCACAGAATGAAACATCACAGTATCCTCACAGGCTGAAAGACTACATTATTATCATGTAAAAATATTAATACCTCACAGGATGAATGAACACAGTCTTAACACGTCACAGGATGAAAGACAACAGTATTAACATGTCAAAGGATGAAAGACCACAGTATTAACACGTTACAGGATGAAAGATCACAGTATTAACATGTCAATGGATGAAAGACAACAGTATTAACATGTCACTTAATGAAAGAGCACAATATCAAAACGTCATAGGATGGAATATCACAAATAACACATCACAGGATGAAATATCACAATTAACACGTCATAGGATGAAAGATCACAGTATTAATATGTCAAAGGATGAAAGACAACAGTATTAACATGTCACATAATGAAAGAGCACAATATCAACATGTCACAGGATGAAATATCACAATTAACACGTCACAGGATGAAAAATCACGTTGTTAATACGTCACGGGATGAAATATCACAGTATTACATGTCAGAGGATGAAAGACCATAGTGTTAACACGTCACATGTTTAAAGACCACGATATTAACACGTCGCAGGACGAAAGTTCACAATATTAACATGTCACAGGATGAAAGGCCACAGGGTTACCACGTCATAGCATGAAAAACCTCAATATTTACACACTAGATGATGAAAGACCACAGTGTTCACACGTCATAGAATAAAAGACCAAAGTATTAATATGTCAGAGCATGAAAGATCATAGTGTCAACATGTCACAGGATGAAAGATCACAGTTTTAACACGTCACATCATGAAAGACTGCAGTATTAACACGCCACATGATGAAAGACTACAGTATTGATACGTGACGGGATCAATAACCACAATATTAACACTTGACAGGATGAAAAAACAACCACAGTGTTAACACATCACAGAATGATAGACCACAATATTAACATGTCACAGGATGAAAGAAAATAATATTAACACGTCAGAGCATGAAGACAACAATATTAACATGCCAGAGGATGAAGACCACAGTCTTAACACATCACAAAAGTAAAAACTAAGGTATTAACACGTCACACGATGAAAACCCACAATATTAACACTCAGATGATGAAAGATCACAGTATTAACACGTCGAAAGATGAAAGACCACAATATTAACAAGTCACAGCATGAAAAACCACAAAATAAACGCATCACATTTTGATAGGCCAAAATATTAACACGTGACAAGATGATAAACCATAATATTAACACGTGACATGATGAAAACGTCAAATATTAACATGTCACAGGATGAAAGACGATAATTGTAACACGTTAGAGGATGAAAGAACACAATATCAGTACTTGACAGGATAAAAAAGCAAAACATTAACACGTCACAGGATGAAAGACCACAATATTAACACGTCAGATGATGAAAGACCACAATATTAACACGTCACAGGATGAAAGACCATAATATTAACACGTCAGATGATGAAAGACAACAATATTAACACGTCAGATGATGAAAAACCACAGTATTAACACGTCACACGATGAAGGACTACAGTATTAATACGTCACAAGATGAAAGACTATAGTATTAATACGTGACAGGATCAATAACCACAATAGTAACACGTGACAAGATAAAAAACACAATATTAAATCATCACTGGATGAACAACCAAAGTGTTAACACATCAATGGATGAAAGAACGCAATATTAACACGTCACGCGATGAAAGACGACAGTGTTAACGCTTCACAGGATGAAAGAAAACAATGCTGACACCTCACAGGATGAAAGACCACAGTCTTAACACGTCACAGAAGTAAAGACCACATTATTAACACGTCAGATGATGAAAGATCACAGCATTAACACATCACAGGATGAAAGACTAGAGTATTAACACATCACAGGATGAAAGACTAGAGTATTAACACATCACAGGATGAAAGACTAGAGTATTAACATATCACAGGATGAAAGACTAGAGTATTAACACATCACAGGATGAAAGACTAGAGTATTAACACATCACAGGATGAAAGACTAGAGTATTAACACATCACAGGATGAAAGACTAGAGTATTAACACGTCACAGGATGACTGACCACACCGTTAAGACTTCTCATTTAGTAACTGATTTTTTGTAACAACACAAAGACAACACATGACGGCGAAACGTTAAAAAAACTAAAAGGTAAAAATAATGTTGAATAAAAGAAAATTTAGAAATTTAAAAGAAACGAGAGATTACCCCGTAAAAGAAAATGTGAAGCTTCTATAGTCCAACATTTTTTCAGCCCATGTGAGATAGTTTTCAAAAGAATAGATCTGGAGCCTTAAAATTATTAGAACTGGAACATTAATACAACATTAAGACAAAGAAAAAGCAACAAAAACCACACATCAGGGGCGGGTTCTGAAGTCTTGGATGACGCTGGCAAGCGGACTTTTGATGTGGCTTTCAGTGACAGCACCATCCATACTGTACACCCTGCATTGATGGTCACAAGTAAATCTGATAACTTTAGTCGCATTGTCACATCAAATATCATTTCTATCCTGCCGACTGTTCATCAAATATTAAACAATCGCTATGGTTACATTGTGATATTGTTTAGCGTTGAATGTGGTAAGAACTCTATACATTCCATTCTATGTGTGATGAAAATAGGAAGATGAAGACCAATGTTAACATCACTAATGGCCAAGATGACAATGATACAACGAGATCTCGTAAAAGAAATAATGAATGCGGTAAAACTGAACCATACATCTCTATCTACTTTTATTACGAGATCTCGTAAACACCTGCTTCACTTTAAATGGAGAATCTACACAGAGACATCCCTCTGTACATATGACTGTCTTGATACAGCAAGATATCAGGTCTATGGCGTTTATCGCCCACCCAAAAGTGGAGAATCTCAAAGTCCAGGCGTCATTGAGAATATTCACACCTCGAAAGTTGTACTTCTTTATCGTATTTAGGTCTTTTGGTATTAGTATTCCCTGGCCTTTTTTAACATAGAGGACAACATTATGTATTACGACGTGTGTCATTTATTTCTGGCATATATTCTCACTCAGTACGCCCAAAAACACATTTATAAAACAAGGCTCTGTAGTTAGAATTAAGCGCCAGGTATGCCACTATAGTTAGTGAACATTCGAGAGAACTGAAAATGATGGCCACCGCCAAGATGTTGCTGAAAAAGTATTGTGAGAGGCCACTCATGACACTCGGGGTAGAGCTGTAAACTGTAACTAAAACAAGCCTAGACAGGCCACACACTAGTAGTATGATTGCTAAAGTCAGGACTACTTTAACCATCTTTCTTTCCTTATACGTTAACTTTGAGTAAGGCTTGTGTGGTTTGGAATTCGAATGTTCCTTAAACGCTAGCTGGCGAACTTTCGAAGTTGATTTTAGTGAGTATATCATCCAAATTGTACAGATAATTAGAATGATCAGTGACACATTAGACAGAGAAACGCTTACGAGGGCGTCAAATATCATCGTCATTTTTATAGTTTCCTCTGCCCACATTATCGTAAAAACACGTCCCGTGATGTTTAGTATCTGCCCATGTGTGATATCTACCCAATTCATTCTATGTAGGGCGTAGATTGGTATATGGAGACCAATGATGACCACGTATGTGGTCAGTACTATGATGATGCATCGAGATCTCGTAAAAACTTGCTTCACCTTCAAAGGAGATACCACGCAAAAACATCTTTCTACAGAAATTGCAGTGGTAATCCAGCAAGAAATTGTGTATGTAGCATTCCATGCCCATCCAAAGGCGAAATATCCCAGAGCTTGGACATCTATTAAATTTTCCGCGTAGAACAAATCTACCAAGGTACAGAGAGAGATAATTGCATGGAATAAAGCTGCTAGAAAATCTGTAAATGAAAGGGCAAACAGTCCAACATTCATATTGTTTTTGGGACCAATTTTCCAGAAGATAACAGTATTGAAGACATTACTGACAAGTCCGCAGAACGAAACACAGAGCCCCAGGACTGCTGTGAAAAAACCCTGTTCCACGGAAATAAGCCCATCTATACTAGTTTCGGGATTATTCTGAACTTGAGTATAATGAACTGTTTCTAATGTAAATAAATCTGCCATTGTAGCTCATTTGCAACAGAAGCAAAAGAACTACATCAGTATTAATAGACATGGCATTCGCTGAAGAGAAAATGTTAGTTTAGAAATCTTAAGAATATTTACTTTTGCCGTACACACAGTCTTCTCGTGGTAATTTTGTTGTTGTTGTGTAAATATTCTTCGATAAGTTTTCTCCGGTAGTCGTAGCTTTTCCTTTGTGAGTTGTGCAGTGTCAAATATTTGTTTAAAACATTCGTTTGACTACCTTGTAGTTACTGTGCACTCTGTCTAATAATAATTTTTCTTGTAGGTTTAACTGATTAGAGATATCGGCAGACACGCCTGAATATTTTTAGCTTCGGTTAATATGCACAAAGCTCTCGTTTTCGATGAGAAAAACAATTAACTTTCCTTGACGAAAATAGTGATACTGTAATTAACGTAATTATTTCGTTGTTCGATTTTATGACCAACGGATTCACTTTGTTCAGCCTTGTAGCAAGTCTTGCAAAACCTACCATTACAAAAAAGCTTTCCAATACAACATTACATTAATTGGTAAACGAGAAAATTCACCTCACAGCCTATGGCACAGAGAACATGAAAATCATCAGTAAACACAAGATTAGAAACTACAAGTCCCTTATCGCTACAAACATTTCGATCCTGTTTTTTTTTAAATTTTCATAATAATCATTTGTTTTGTTTAATTTCCTCTCAGTTAATTTTTTTTTTCACAAGTCCCATTAATGAGAGTGCTCCGAGCCCAAGGTTCGAGTCAGAGAAGAAAAGATTTCCAGTATTTATTTCTTCTTTCTTTGGCAATGGCCAGTTTAGTTTTCAGTTCCCTCAGTTTAGTGGTTCTAGACTTTTCTTTACCGTGGACCGCCTTTCTCGTCCGAGAACGTCTATGGACTTCTAGCTAACACTTGAACAGTAAGTAGACCCGAGATGATAATCAAATTTTTGTCCTGATCAAGTACTCCATTTCCTGGTCTCTGGACCTCTCAAAAATCCTTCCCTTGACCATTTTGGATCCCAGGTTAAGAACCACTCCTCTAATCCCGGTGTGAATAATTATACTTACAGTTGTAATACTTAAAAATCATATTCTATTTAGCCTGGGATAGCTTTTGAAGCGTCGATTTCCCTGTATTTTCGTGAGTCGGTTGTGAGGGAAGGGGAAGGGAAATTGTCACATCATATAATTCCAAGAAATAGGCTACTAGCGAAGATTATCTACAAGTCAGATCTGATTTTGTGGATATAAGATCATCTACAAGTCAGATTTGATTTTGTAGATATAAGATCATCTACAAGTCAGATCTGATTTTGTGGATATATGATTATCTACAAGTCAGATCTGATTTTGTGGATATATGATTATCTACAAGTCAGATCTGATTTTGTGGATATAAGATCATCTACAAGTCAGATTTGATTTTGTGGATATAAGATTATCTACAAGTCAGATCTGATCTTGTGGATGTAGTTCTTTTAGTGCTAACTTTGACACCTTATACAAGAGTCTCGAAAATGTAGGGGGTGGGAGGGGTGATAGAAAAAGAAGCAGATTATTCCACGTCAAGACGACGCTTCAGTGAAAATTATTCTTCTTTTCTTTCACCTTCTCATAGAGTCTGTACTTATAACCTTCTCATAGTGTCTGTACTTATAACCTTCTCATAGAGTCTGTACTTATAACCTTCTCATAGAGTCTGTACTTATAACCTTCTCATAGAGTCTGTACTTATAACCTTCTCATAGAGTCTGTACTTATAACCTTCTCATAGAGTCTGTACTTATAACCTTCTCATAGATTCTGTACTTATAACCTTCTCATAGAGTCTGTACTTATAACCTTCTCGTAGTGTCACAAACGTGAGCCAAACCTTAAGGACATCCTCGTCCACAGCCACTTGAAGCAGAGCCTTACGTATGTTGGCACCAGAAAATGTAACCGCCCAGGCTGCGTTACCTGCCCTGTAGTTTGGGAAACGAAAACAATCACCTTTCCCAAAACTATCCTCACTCTTCATGAGGGATTCACATGCGAGTCCCGCAATGTGATATATGTCATCGTGTGCAAAAGATGCAGGATAACATATATCGGTGAGACTGGCCTCAGATTAGGGGACCGCATGCAAAAACATCTGTACGACATCACCCAGCATGCTTCGAAACCAGTCCCAAATCATTTCAATGGCCCCAACCACAGAGGCAAATCTGATTTTCTGGTGACAGCCATTAAACAATGTCACGCAGATGACACAAGCCGCCTGGCACTTGAGAACCGCTGCATTCAAAATTATGGGACGCTGGAACCACATGGGTTAAACTCACTGTTTAGTTACACGTAACATCATCTTCTTCAATCATTATAGTACCTCTCCACTAAATCCACCCCTTTTTACTTTTCAAACTTCCTCACAGCATCACTCTGCAACCCCGCTATTTTCTCTGCAACCCCTCTTCTCTGCAACACCTCTTCCCCAATCACCTGTTTCAAATTCTCCCAGCTAGGCCAGTAGTGCGTCACTCTCTCTCCCCTCCCCGGTTCCCCATCCACCACTCCCGGTTACAACCCACCAACCACATGTCACAGGTCTCTATTTAAACAATTTCCACGTCCTACCAGATCCATTCCTGACACACACCGCCAGACAAGCCACACCTTCCTTGCAATTTACAGCTAAGTACTTTTTTTTTTTACAGTATTCATGTAAATCTATACTTTATCTCCTCTCCCTATTTCTTCGTCCTGTATGTTTTTGTATGATTAAGGCTCACGCCGAAACGTCACAACTTTGTAATAGTTAAGTAATAAAGCTGCTCCTACTTTTTTCCACTTTTATACATTCTCGTAGTGTCTGTACTTATAACCTTCTCGTAGTGTCTGTACTTATAACCTTAAAGCTGTAACATTTTAAAAAAAATTGGTAAGTACTATCTTCAGATTACTTTGCTTTATTACCACTTTCTGTCCATTTAGAAATAAAATCAGGTGTATGTTCCGGTGTGACTGCTGTTAGCTGAATGATCACCATTTTAACACGTCAGAGGACGAAAGACCACAGTATTAACACATCATAGGATCAAATACCACAGTGTTAACTTGTTACAGGATGGAAGACCACAATATTAACAAGTCACAGGATGAAATATCACAATATTAACCCGTCACAGGATGAAAGACCACAGTATTAACACGTCACAAGATGAAAGACCACATTGTTAACACGTCACTATATGAAAGACTACAGTATTAACACAACACAGGATGAAAAACTACAATATTAACACGTCACAAGATGAAAGACTACAATATTAGCACGTCACAATATGAAAGACTACAATATTAACACGTCACAATATGAAAGACTAATATATTAACACGTCACAATATCAAAGACTACAGTATTAGCACGTCACAATATGAAAGACTACAATATTAACACGTCACAATATGAAAGACTACAATATTAACACGTCACACTATAAAAACAATATGAAAGACTACAGTATTAACACGTCACAGGATGAAATACCACAATATTAACATGTCACAGGATGAAAGACCACAGTGTTAACACTTCACAATATGAAAGACTACAATATTAACGCGTCACAGGATAAAAGACTACAGTACTAACACGTCACAGGATGAAAGACCACAATATTAACATGTCACGGGATGAAATACCACGGTGTTAACACGTGACAGGAATAAATATCACAATGTTTGCACTCATAGAATGAAAGACGACAGTATTAATACATCACAGGATGAAATACCGCAGTGTTAGCACGTCACAGGTTGAAAGACTACAATATTAACACGTCACGTGATGAAAGAATACAATGTTCAGACTTCATGTTTCGCATTTGAGAATTTGTAAGAACACAAAAACAAAACATGACGCGAAATGTAAAAAATATAAACGGTAAAAATAATGATAAATAGAAAAAAAAGTTAGGAAATACGAAGAAATGGGAGATCACCCCTTAAACGAAAATTTGAAGCTTCAATAATATAAAATGTTCATGACCTGAGTATTTATACGTGAGGTAGTTTTCAAAATAATCGGCCTAGAGCCCCATAAAACAGAATCCGGTAGTAGAACTGCAACAGTAAGACAACATTATGACAAAGAAACAAAAAATCGAACAAGCAATAGATCAGACAGGTGTGAACGTAGTAACTACATCTGTATATAGATATATATATATTCATGCATCTTTTATTGCTGAATTCCAAGAAACTGGCACAGTACTTCTTTATACCTCGAGATGAGCACTAGGTAAGTCAAGAAAGTTAGGTAACATCTTGAAGTGCTGCAGACGTACATGACGTTCATCACTGCTAGTATAAAAAGGAGTAAAGCTCCGAAACTTAATTATAGTATGGAGTTGTACTTTATCATAGCGATAATTCATGGCAGGTCACACATGGACAGTGATATAACTTGATCTAGGACCGCCTGCAAGCGCTTTCTTTCTTTGTAGGTTAATATTGACACTGACTTTTCACAACGGATTCTGATGTCTTGATTGACGCTGACAGGCGGACTTTTTGACGTTTCTTTCACTGACTACACCATCCATACTGTGTAACAGAATGTTTACTCTGTTGCAGAATGGGGCTTGATACCCGTTTGTTGTTGTCAAAAGTTCTTGACCACAGCTCAACTGTTTAAGCGAGCACGAAGAAGAGATATCTCTGTGTTCTGATTGGCTGTTCATGCACGAGGTCTTAGCTTGAGAAATGATTGAAAAGGAGTTCTCTGCGAGATGTTGTAGAGACAGGCTCTATGAAAGCTTGTTCTCAAGTTAGCTAGTATGGTTTGATTCGTAATTTTAAGTCTGTGAGTGAACTGTCCTTTTTAGAATAAATTGTCTGAATGTAGTTTTGTAACTGATTTGTCCTTTTTATGACAGTGGTCGTAAGTCATTATGTGTTTGAATTGTTCCTTTTTGAACGAGGATTGATTCATTGTCAGCACGATATGTTGGAGTTTCAGTTTATGTGTAGTTAGCATGCTGGTCGTTGTGTGATAATGTGAGTGTCCCATGACGATGTTAATCGCCCGAACATATTTGCCTGGTTCATCTTGATTGTTCAATTAGTTTTATAGTAATCACGTTCATTTACAACACGCATCTACGATTTTTTTAAAATTTCAATTATTAAACTCTTGTTATCTTTTGTAATGGCTTGAATCCTGTGCCATTTGGATCTATGTTGATTGTGCCAATTGTTGTGATAGTGTTGAGTTGTTACTCATGTAAACTGGTGTATGGTGTAGTTTTACAATGTGGCAGAGTGAGTGAGTAAAGTGAGAAAAAAACGAATAGAAAGTATGAGAATGAATACATGAAAAAAACACAACATCCGATATTTCGGCGTGAGCCTTTTTCGAGGATTACATGCACAACGAGACAAACAAATAACTGAACGGAGAACTTATCTTAATATGGCCTCCTCCAAAAGTAGGAAACAGAAAAGAACTGAATTTTACTGCAGTCGCTATCCTTTTTATCTCATCTAAACTGGTCATGTTCGTGTACTGACTTGTAGTGGTATGTTTTGTCTTGGGTTGTTTTTGTTCCATGGTGTATATTAACGTAACGTCTCGTTGTCACTTATGTAGCAGTAAGACAATAACTCTCTGTAAATAGTGATGTGGAGTATTCAGTGAAATACTTGTTCAGCTGGTGTGTAAGACATCTACATCTACAGTATAGCTGAGGAGGTCAACACCAGGGCCAATACTTGTAATACGTGTTTAACTGTCCAAACTGCCATGATGGTCAGAGATAAATCTGATACTGCCAGGCGCACTGTCACATCAAATATCATTTATATCCATCCGGTCTGTTCATCAGACACTTCAGTAAAAAAATCGCAATGGTTACGCCGTGATATTTTTTAACTTTAAATATAGTAAGAACTCAGTGCATTCCATTTTATGTGCGATGAAAATAGGCACTTTAAGACCAATGTTAACAGCGCTAATGGCTAAGATGACAGTGATGCAACTAGATCTCGTAAACATCTGCTTCACTTTAAATAGAAGAACCTCAGCAGCAGATGAAATGTATGCAATGCATTGACACAATATTGAGATATACGTATACTTGCTTAGTATGGCCAAAGGAGCCTAGACCACTCTGGTCCACTGATTTAGTTGATACTTAGAGATAATGCATTGTATTTATGTCATGCCTTGTTATTATCATAATGATACATGTTGATGTCCTGTGGTGTAATGCCTGCGGTGGCGTCACTTTGATATATGTAGAGAGTGTTAATAAATGGATGTAAATTGATTTGCTGACTTAGCATTTTATACACATTCATACATCATATCAACATGAAATACATATTGACTGGCGTGCAGTATCCTTGGAGGGGGAGAATCTGGGTTGGCGCTCATGGGGGTCTTGAGATCTTGGCCACGCATTACGGTAGTACATGGCAAGGGAATGCCTGAACCAGCTGCGTTGATCTGTTCTTTCCAGTCTATCTATAAAATGTAGATTTAGCGTCAGCTAAGTTTACACTGGCACAAGATGCTGACTTTTACAAAGAAGGGATCCGTATGCTCCAGGATCTGTGGACTAAGTGCATAAACTTGCAAGTGGAATATGTTGAGAAAGAATCCAAAAAAGTTGTCCACAAATAATCCGTTGTACCTTATGCCGAGAACTTATCAATCACTCTTCTATGTAGTAATGTACGCTGCTCTTTGATCTGACATCAGAAATGGCTCAGTGTGTGTGTGTGTAAGTGTGCGAGTATGTGAATGAGGAAGAGAGAGAAATAAAGGCAGACCCAGCAGGAGAGAGAACAAATGGAAAATATAGGAACGGTTCAGAGTTCACAGAAACCAAATCTTTTATACATTAATATGAGAGAGAGAGAGAGAGAGAGAAATAGAGGGAGAACCAGCAGGAGAGAGAACAAATGGAAAATATAGGAACGGTTCAGAGTTCACAGAAACCAAATCGTTTATACATTAATATGATATATATATATATATATATATATATATATATATATAGAGAGAGAGAGAGAGAGAGAGAAATGGAGGGAGACCCAGTGAGAGAGAACAAATGGAAAATATAGGAACGGTTCAGAGTTCACTGAAACAAAATCGTGTATACATTAATATGAAAGAGAGAG
>CM019692.1:40201698-40221910 GCA_009760885.1 Achatina immaculata
GTGCTCCTTATAACAGGCTCTTCCTCTTCTTTCGTCCGAGTGAATGAGTAAAGCTCAGTATATTTCCCATGGTGGTGCAGGTGAATGAGTAAAGCTCAGTATATTTCCCATGGTGGTGCGGGTGAATGAGTAAAGCTAAATATATTGCCCATGGTGGTTCAGGTGAATGAGTAAAGCTAAATATATTCCCATGGTGGTTCAGGTGAATGAGTAAAGCTCAATATATTGCCCATAGTGGTTCAGGTGAATGAGTAAAGCTCAATATATTGCCCATGGTGGTTCAGGTGAATGAGTAAAGCTCAATATATTCCCATGGTGGTTCAGGTGAATGAGTAAAGCTCAATATATTGCCCATAGTGGTTCAGGTGAATGAGTAAAGCTCAATATATTGCCCGTGGTCGTTCAGGTGAATGAGTAAAGCTCAATATATTCCCTTGGTGGTTCATGTGAATGAGTAAAGCTCTATATATTGCCCATGGTGGTGGTTTTTCTTGAATTTACTCCAGGAATTCAAGCAGTCAGTGCTGATCCTTTGCTGCAAGCTCATGGTGTGTACTTCAATCTCATATTTACAGCAAGATCTCAGAACAACAACAACAACAACAACATCGTCTTCCTCAGGAAATGTTTCTTTTACTATGTATTGCAAGTAAAAGAATGGCACAGATTATGTCAGTAATTTGTGTGCATGCAGTGTTAGGTGAAGGAAAATTTGCCCACTAACATTTTTCTCTCCATTTGCCTGCTTGGTAAAGAGCTTGTCTCTGTCTTGAAGTTTACATTGTCAAGAGTGGCAGACTATGTTTTTAAATTGTTACTCTTAACACAAATATGGCAAAGTTTTATTTTTAAATTATTACTCTTAACTCAAATATGGCAAATTTTTTTTTTAAAATTGCAAAATTTTAAAATTTTGTTTTGTCACCATCAGAGATAGACAAGCAAGATTTATAGGACATTTCCTGAAAATAGAAAAATTGGAAACACTGTGGCAACTGGAAGAATTAAGGGAAGAAGAGACAGAGATTGATTGATTGATTGATTGATTGATTGATTGATCTTTATTTCCAAAGGGTTAAGAATTGTGCATGCAGGCCTGTCTGACATTCTGCCCTTTATCATACAACTTTCGCTCTGTTTCAGACATTCTACAAACATGCTGCTCATATAACCAACATAACTAACATTGGAAAGCTGAGAGACATAAAATAAAATTAAAGTATAACATTCACGTTTCACTCTTATCCATGCACTCAATACAGGAAATAACTACATACATATATAAATGACTACTGAGAGAGAGAGAAGTTACTGGATAGGCTGTCAGTGTGGCTAGGAAGAAAGTTACCTGCGGATCTCATAATCAACACAAAAGACGGGGAATTGTGGAGAGAAATGATCACCTTCGCCATGTGGCATGGCACTTAGATTAGTCACCGTACCCCTCATAGAAGGAGAACCATATAATGTTGTTATTATTTTATATTGATGTTTGATGTGTCTGTGCTGATGAACTTGTAGTGCAACATTAGATATTTCTCTTGTGTAAGTTTTAATCCTGCTTGAGATGGACTACAAATGAGCAGACTGAAAATTGTCATTTCATTTTTCAACAAATATTTTGGATGAACAAATTCACTCCTTTTTCCTTGCAAATTTCACAAGTAATATATTTGTCAACCTCAAACACTACTAAATTCAAACAAGAAACTATGGCAGCTGAACATAATAGCCATATATCTTTCAGGATCAAGAGATAAAGAAGTAAGTTGTGTCCACTTAATCAAGACCAAGCCTTTAAGCTCTACTAAATTTTTTTTTTAAAAATAAAGTCTAAGTGGCAAAGTGATTAGTCTACTCAATTGTCATGATGAGGTCAGTGTTTCAAAGCCAGCCACAGGTGCCTCAGTCAGCCCTGCTGTAGAAATGGACACCTGGTTTCTTCTGGAGTTGAGAAAGAGCAACCAGATTCTGCCCACATCATCCTCTAATGTTTCGGAAGATCACGATCATCCTATCCTCTAAAGTGCCTTTATGGCATGAAAGGGTTAATCTTTATCTTTCATTTATTTACATACATGCAGATAGTGGATTTAGCACTGCTGGTTAAGCAGGACATGAGAGCTCACCCAGGGGACCCACTAAGCAGGGCCAGGCCACCTCTGTGTGTCAGCTATGCAGAGCTTTATGCAGGCAGCCAGTACGGAAAACCTGAAACTAGTGGAGCTGTCTCACAGGTTTGTAACCATTAAACAAAACTTGCAACTGTGATCGTGGAAGTTGATACAGGTGCATCATTGCTACATTGTTGCTGGAGTTGAAACATAGAAGAGTGCCTGCAAGAAACTGATTAAGTTGGAAAGACATAGATTAAACAGCAGTATTTAATGGAGGTAAATTATCGGGGTTACATTTCACATGAAGGCAGTACCTCAGCTAATGTACAGAAAAGAAAATCATCATGCAGTAATATGTACTAACTGTTTGTTTATTTACCCTCAGCATGAAATGTTTTTCAAAAAAATGTCAACACAGAATCCAGAATAGTCTTAAGCGGGCACAAGTTAATATTGATATGTATTCCAATAACAGAGTGCTGATGGTGGAATATCCAAATAATTTACAAGAACTAATGACATGAATAAAACACCATTAATATGAAATGGAAATAATTTTTTTTAAAACCAGAAGTTGTTTAATTAACATGACAGAACAGAATCTCTGGAGAGAGAGCAAAATATGTTATATCTTTCACACACAGCTATAAGCTGTGGAGGTTGTTAGATGGTAATATATCTTTCATTCACAGCTATAAGCAGTAAAGGTTATTAGATGGTAACATATCTTTCATTCACAGCTATAAGCAGTAAAGGTTATTAGATGGTAATATATCTTTCATTCACAGCTATAAGCAGTAAAGGTTATTCTTATATCTTATATCCTTCCCGTGCCGTTAAACATCACATAGGGCTCGCAAAGTAGTTCGCCAATTTTTCCTGTCTTCAGCAAGTCTTTCAACCTCATCAAAGGATTTTATGGCTGTTAATTTGGCCTCTCTTAATAATGTCCTTTTCAGAGTTTCACGCGGTCTGCCTCTTTTTCTTTGGCCTGTTGTGTTCCACTTGATAGCTTGTTTTGGGATTCTCTGATCATTTCTTCTCATCAAGTGACCAACATATGTCCATCTCCTTTTCCTGATCACCCATGAGACTGGTTGTTGTTCAGTCATCTGTCTTATCTCTATATTGTTCTTGAATTCACTCCACTTGATGGCGAGTATTTTCCTTATGCATTTGTTTTCAAAAGAGTCTAATTTCTTTAGTTGTTACTGATAAGAGTTATGTCATCAGCAAAATCAAGATCTTCTAGTTGGGTCCCATGTACCCAGTCAAAACCAGTGTTACCTGTGCAGCATTTTTTCATTATGAAGTCTATTGTAATCCCAAAAAGTAAAGGAGACAGTATACATCCTTGTTTCACGCCTGTTTCAATCTGGAACCATTCACTCATCCCTTCTTCTGTCTTGACTGCACAACCATATCCATTGTATAAGTCCTTAATGATGTTGACAATTTTAGATAGTATTCCATATAGACATAAAATTCTCCATAATGAACCTCTGTGTATGCTATCAAATTTCTTTTTAAAATCTATGAAGTTCAGTATTAATGGTTTCTGCTTTTCAATATGTTCTTCAAGTATTATTCTGAGAGTAAAGATCTGGTCGAGACAGCTTCTCCCTTTTTTAAAGCCTGCTTGTTCTTCTCTCATTGCAGTATCCACTATATCTTTGAGTCTATTCAAAATGACCTTGCAAAATACTTTTGACACAACTGATATTAAGGTTACTCCTCTCCAGTTTTTACCGTCACTAAGGTTGCCTTTTTGGTATTTTAACAATGATTCCTTTTATCCAATTAGAAGGCACCTTTTCTTCTTTCCAAATCTTGTAAACGTTCTCTGTAGTTGTCTCATGTTGTCACTATTGATAGCTTTTAACATTTCGGCTGTTATTTCATCTTCACCTGCAGCTTTGTTGTTAGCCATTAAATTCACTGCTATTTCAATTTCATGGAATTTAATTTCATCTAGGTTGACATTTAGTTGTGGGGCTGGTAAGTCAGTTTCAAGGTTTAACAATTCTTTTGGATGTGGTCGATTAAGTATTTCATGGTAGTGTTCAGCCCATCTTTGCTTTTGGTCTTTATTTGATGTTAATAGTGTTCCAGTTTTGCTAAGGATTGGTCTTTCTTTAGATATAATAGTACCTGTTAGCCTCTTTTGTATGTTATATAAAGTTTTGCTGTCTCCTGTTTTTGCTGCTTTTTTCTACCTCTTTTGCCATATAGTCTTTGTATTCTCTTTTATCCCTTCTAGCTGAGCGTTTTACTTTCTTGTCTATTTCTTTGTATTTTGCTTTCGCCAGATCTTTTCCAAGATCTGTTTTTGCATTCAACATGTCTAATTTGACTGCTCGTCTTTCATGTATATACTTCCATGTTTTATCTGATATCCATGCTTTTCTATTTGGTTTTTCCAGTCCAGCGCTTACTTTTGCTGCTGTGATTATGGCTGTGCTGTAAGAATTCCATAACTCATCTATACCTATCTCCTCAACTTCACTGGGTGTTTTGTAATGATTGGCAAGTTCCTGATTGAAATTAATGTTAGTATTTTCTTCTTGTAGGCTGTGGCTGTTTATCTTTCTGTGTACTGATTTCTTGTGTTGGCTTTTCAATTTTAGTTTTATTTTCCCTATGCACAGGTTTTGATCACTGTTGACATCTGTACCCCTATAAGCCCTTACATCTATAAGAGATGTTCTTTATTGCTTTCTAATACAAAAATGATCTATCTGGTTTCTAGTTCTATCATCTGTAGATATCCATGTTGTTTTATGTATCTCCTTGTGTGGGAATATTGTGCCTCCAATGACCATGCCCTCTGTTAGACATATTTCAATTAATCTTTCTCCGTTCTGATTAACCACGTCAATTCCTTCTTTCCCCATCACTTTTTCAACGTCGGTATTATCCTTCCCTACCTTAGCATTGAAGTCCCCCATAGCAATTAGGACGTCATGTTTAGGGACTTTGCTGATGATTTGCTGTAGTTGGTGAAAGGTTATTAGATGGTAATGTATCTTTCATTCACAGCTATAAGCAGTAAAGGTTATTAGATGGTAATATATCTTTCACTCACAGCTGTAAGCATTGGAAGTTGTTAGATGGAAATCAATAGACAAATAAGAATGGCTGAAAAATCAGAACAAATAAGAAAACAGTTAAAATTCAGAGTTTTCAGGTGTTAGTTGTGCCACACTGCACTGTGGTGTGAGAATGTGGATGTGAAAATAAGAAATGGAAACTGAAACCAACATCCCAGAAATGTATATTTACACAAGAATATGGCATATTTTATGGACTTGAAAACTAATGAAGGAGCATTTGAATAAATGGGGAACTGAAATGCTTCAGAAGCACATATAAATAATATTAAAACACCTGAAACATTAGAAACAGGCAGTTAAATATGTGTTGTTATTATTAAAACACCTGACACTGAAATAAAACTCTGAAACAAAATAATGAAAAAAAGCTTTAAAAGAGGACAGTTAACAGGTTCTATATATATTTATCAACTTAAGAATATGCAAAAATTTGTGTTGGACAGAAAAAACCAGGGTAAAAGACCAGGTGATTATGGAGATAAAAAATGATTGACACCATCAAGATAGTGACAGATACAATATTAAGACAAAAGACATGGAGCAGAAGATTTTACATTAAGTAACTTTCACTGCCAGGACAGATGAAGATGGCTGCCACTGTCATAGTTGTTGTAGGAAAGTTGATTTCTTCTTCTGCTTGGATTGTGAAGAGATACTCTAATTTCAGCTAAAAAAAAAAAAAATTCCAGTTTTCATAACGTGAAATAGCTCCACCTACCTTCACTAGAAAATTCAGTGGAGGAAAAAAGAGTGAGGCTGAGAACAAAATATCAGAACAGACTTTTTTAAGTTTGGCACAGGAAATACAGAGAACCAGACTCATTTGGAAACATCAGGGACAACACAAAATAAAAAAGCATGATCACTAATACCCATCACACCTGCACTAAACGAGTGAAACTGGAAAAAGAGCCAGCTCTGTTGCAGGTCCTGGGAAGATGTTTCATTACACTCAGGGCGTGACCATACATGTTCGGCTTTTGACATCAGGATGTCTTCAGTGTTTTTAGAGATATTATTCCTATGTTATATTGGTTGTGTATTTGCCATGCCCTAGCGTGTAAAAAAAAAAAAAACTGCACCCACTGCCGTTAGTTGCTTGGGCTTGTTCTTCAATTTTTGGTGGATGGAATTATATAGGTCACTTTTGTCCATTTTGATGATGTCATCCAGGCTGACCCTTGCTGCTGGTTGGTCAGCTTCTTCACTTCCATTGAGTCTGGCATGACCCAGACTGTGTATCCATATGATACTTTGGATTTGCAGTTTTGCAGCTATTTCTAGACATTTGCTTCTAATGGTGTTGTGTTCTACCTTCTGTAGTTGATTTTAATTAACTCTTTCCGCGCCGGAGGTAAAAACGCGGACGTTCCGTTCTGTGCCAGACAAAAACCGCGGGTCTTGATATATTTAGGGGGTATAGTTGTAAAATAGAATGGAAACAGTATTTCCATGTACTTCCGTATACTTATTATGTTTCAAAGTATAACTAAATGTATGGAAATTTCATAAATGCAGAGTTTTTTTAGGAAAAGAAAGAAGTAATGTGATATTTTTTAGACAAGGATTGAGCCCAGCTCACCGTCGGCTAGGTCTAGATCTACACTTCTTACCATCTGAGATGTCTAGATCTACTTGTCGACCTTGTACCGTGATTCTATGTTGCATTCTCGCTAAATTAATGTCTGAAATAACCTCATAACTACTTCTCCAGTCGTCTAATATGTCTAGATCTACTTGGATACATTCAAGAGCAGTGGGATGGTCACAGGTCATGTCCATACCCCTATCTACATCATCAAAAATTGAAAATTTTCTATGTCTTTCTTCCTTTTTCTCACTCGGCATCGCTCGTAACTAAGCACTCTTTCGCCATTTCGAAAAGTGTCACCGGAAACGCGGACGAAATATGTACAATCAAAATGTTACACCGGTTCTTTTATCGAAACAAACCAAATCGCTGTATCGACCCTACGAACAAATCGGGAATCAAGAAAATTCGCTACAGCGACCCAAGGCGATTTTTCTGATACAGTAATCATCATCATCAGGTGCCGTGCCGACTGGCGTTAGCTATTATGCTTCTCCAGAGTACATGTTCTTTCATGCAGGCCATCAGCTCAGTTGGTGATCTCCTCTCACACCATCCTGTCAGACTGTCCAGTATCATTTCTCTTGGTCTTCCTCTTGATCTTCTTCCCTTTATTTTTCCTGTTGTTATAATATTTTCAATGCCTCCTCTTCTCATTGCATGTCCTATGAAAGTACATTGTCTCTCTCTTATTATTATTATTTTTTTGACAAGATTTTTTGTCTCTCCAGCTCTTCTCATACATTCTTCATTAGTTATTTTTGCTGTCCAGGGAATTCACAACATTCTTCTAATAAACCACATTTCTGCTGCTTCCAATGATTTTTGTGCAGACCTGCCTATTGTCCAGGATTCACTTCCATATAACAAGATAGGTTATATATATCATTTTAGGACTCGTTTTCTAACATTCATTGATAAAGATGTGTTGGATAATATGTTTCTCTGAAATGCAGTCTTTGCTTGGTCTATTCTGTTTCTAATTTCTGTTCTGCATTTCCCATCTGAAGTTATTACTGCTCCAAGGTATTTGAATTTCTGCACCTGCTTTAGAATAGTTCCGTTTAATTTAATACTGCATGCTGGTGGATTCTGTTTCTTAGATATAACCATAGTCTCTGTCTTTTTGATGTTCAAAGTAGGGCCTTTTATGTTCACTTTCTTTGACCACTTTATCCAAGAGATTTTGCAAGTCTTGTTGGTTCTCAGCTATCAGTACTGTGTCATCAGCATACCAAAAGTTGATAATATTGTATCCTCCAATATTTATGCCTGGTTCTGCTTGGATCATTCTTAGAATATTCTCGCTGTACAGAGAAAAAAGGCCTGGAGATAGCACACATTTGTTTATAGGTTGATATTTTCCAGTTCTATTTTCAACTCGAATTGCTGCTTCTTGCTGCCAGTATAGATGCTCAGGTCTTTGCATCTATATTGATGTCTTCAAGGATTTTAATAATTTCAGTTTTATCTTAGCTTCTTCTTTGCTGTTTTATCTAGTGTCTGTGTTTTACTTTAGCTTTTAACTTGCTGTTTTATTTAGGGTTCAGGTTTTATCCTAGCTTTAACGTTGCTGTTTTATCTGGAGTCCAGATTTTATCCTAGCTTTTACTTTGCTGTTTTATCTGGAGTCCAGCTAATATCCTAACTTTTACCTAGCTGTTTTATCTAGAGCTTGTGTTTTATCCTAGTTTTTTCCTTGCTGTTTTATCTAGAGTCCAGGTTTTATACTAGCTTTTACCTTGCTGTTTTATCTAGAGTCCAGCTAATATCCTAACCTTTACCTTGCTGTTTTATCTAGAGCCTGTGTTTTATCCTAGCTTTTTCCTTGCTGTTTTATCTAGAGTCCGCCTTATGAAGGCTGCAGCACAGCACAGATGTTCAACTCTGCTGCCAACCCTACCAGCATGCAAGTTTCCACAGCCTTAACCCCTAGCAAACTAAATAAGAAGAAAAGGAAGAAGGTAAGCAATGTCAGTTTTGTTTGTAATCTATGATGATTCCTACATAAACCTGTTAAAAATTTATTTTGGTATTAAAGTATTGTCTTGTATTATCTATAATGCACTAACTAAAATATAATGGTGAAACCTTTAAAAGGACATTCAGGTCACAAGGAAAGCAAAACATGTTACCAGCACAATAAAACAACTGGTGATAATCTTCGAGGCCAATTTCATCATTATCATCATTGCCTTTCACTCTCTTGAAAGTATAGGCCACGGATAAAGGCTCTCCAGTCATCCCTGTTCTTGGAATTATTCTCTGATTCCTTCCATGTGCATCCCTTGTTTCTGAACACTGTCATAGTTTCTCTTCTTCAGGTAAGTCTGGGTCTTCCTCATTTTCTATTTCCTTGAGGATTTCATGTCAGTGCCTGTCTTGCTATGTTAATGTTGGGTTTTCTCAGAGGATTGCCAATCCACCTCCACTTCCTAGATATGATTTGTAGGTTCATAGGTTCTTGTCCTGCCCTTTCCTAGACCTCCTTGTTCCTGATCTTGTCCTGCCATTTAATGTTTAAAATCCTCCTCAAGCAGTAGTTCATGAATGTTGAGGCCAATTTAGTAGGCATAAAATTCTTTGATGAGATTGAAAAATTCACAGAATACAGGAAAACTTGGCAAACTACCATGCAAGCCCTATGTGACATTTAATGGCATGGGAAGGATATGAGATGCAAGATAATCTTTAGGCAGAGTATAGATTACAACAGACTGAGATAAAACAAGTTGTAAACAGTTATCATTACTATGTGTAACACTGTTAGAATGATAACCCAGTACCAACCATAAGAGTGAGTGTTCTTTATTGCATTTAGAAGAAAGCACAATATGTTAGTCCAAGACAAGATATAACATAATGTCAATTACCTAAAACTAACTACAGCTTTTTAATGGAATTATGTTACTCATTTTTATGTTTTATAATATGCATAGAACACAGATTTCCTTTTTTTATAGCATAACTCTGTCTACAAGAAATTGTGTGATTCATACCACCAAGATATAGTTTGAGAACCACTGATGTAATGTGTCATCTCTCAGAGTACTTGGTGAACCTCTGATCTAAAGCAAATTACACAGATGTCACAGCTCAGAAATGAAAAATGTTACTGTAATTTCATTATTTCTATTTGATAATCGCTGAAAGAAAAAAAAATCAAAAGATAATTTCCTTGCTTTTATTCAAGAGTGGGCCTCCAACATCTGTTGAGATGTCATCTCTCACTCTCTCTCTGAACCTTAAGTGCCCAGGGCACATGGGGCTTCCACAAGGGTTTTCCACAAATGCCTGTCCTTCGCCTTTTTTTCTGCTCTTGCCCAGGTGAGCCCTCTATTGCTCAACATCCTTTCTGCTGTTCTTCTCCATGTCTCTTTTGGTCTACCCTTACTTCTGCTCCCCTGTGGTGTCCATCTTAGTGCTATTTTTGGTAGTGAGTTGTCAGTCATTCGGAGCACATGTCCCAACCATCGCCAGCGTCTTTTCTCAATAACTGTTGTCAGTGGTTTCATCTGCATTTCTGCTAATAAGATGTTATTTCTTATGGTGTTTGGCCAAAATATTTTTCTAATTCTTCATAAACATTTAGTCTGGAAAGAATTCAACTTGTTTTCTATGGTTTTGGTGATTTTCCAGCATTCACTTCCATAGAGTAGTACACTTAGAACATTACTCTTAAAGTTGAGATGTCATGGGACTGCACAATTCTACCTTCAGACATAAGAGAGGCTATGAGGAGATACTACACAGATATTGGGCCATTTGCTTCACAGATTGTGAGTGTGATATTTTCTTCATGTAGTATGGTGTAAATGTTATATGATATAAAAATAATGTACTATATACTCAGTCTTCATTAGTGACAATCTGATTGTTAACATATGCACATTTGGAAATGAGAAAACTCATGTTAATCTGTTGATTATGGCAATAGTTTTCTACACTATCAAGTTTATTTTGATGATGTGATTCTTTTGATCTCAAAATGTTTCCCCATATCCAGGGGAAATTTCTGAATGTCATTCAGGAGATATCCCACACAAACAGTATTCAGGATATATCCCACACAAACAGTATTCAGGATATATCCCACACAAACAGTATTCAGGAATGGAATTTACATTTGTGAGCATTTATTTTAACAGCATCCAAACTTATGTTACCAAATATGGCCAGAAGGTCTGGCCAAGGGGCAGAATCTGTGGGACTGCCACCAGAGCTTGGGGAAAAAGCTGTAAACTTCACCCTGGCAACAGGGCTCCAGTGTGAGCATGACCTTGCACAAAATTGCTGAAGAAGAAGATGAGAAATTTCCTTCATCCTGTACTTTCCTGTTAACTCAGTCAAGATTGTTAGTTCATGTATGTTTGGGAATCTGGCCAGAGGCACCCCAGTCACCCAGCTGTAGAAATGGGTACCCGACTTCTTCTGGAGTTGGGAAAGGAAAGGCGACCAGATGTGATACTGACCATATCACCCTCTAGTATGCTGACATGTCAAGGAAATATGGGCGCTAACAACATATCCCTATGTGCCTCTAATTCATGACAGGATTACCTTTACCTTTACCTTTATGTTTGACACTATCTTTGTACTGCTCATTTTTCTATTCATTGTTCTTGGATTTGTACTTTTTAATTTGTTTTTTTTTTTAATAGATGTAGTTTTGCTGTTGACAGTTTTTTTAATGTCACCACTTGTCTGTGCTTTTTTTTTTATGAAGAATAAAAGCTTTCTTCAAAGATAAGCTGCAGGGCAACAGAAACTAGTTCAAACCATAAGGAAAGACAATCAAAATTCTTAGGACATATCATAAACAGACAGAAGTTAAAGAACTTGATGATTACAATAAAACTCAAGGGAAAAAGAAAGGTGGAGGCCAAAAGTATCTAAATTGCTGACCCAGTGAAGTAGAAAAAGAAGGTAAATGAACTGAGTAGAAAAAGCAGGGAGTGCACAGAACAAAGAATCATGATCATCAGAGCTGGCCAGTTTAGTTATCTTGTCATGTCTTGTCTCCTTCTTCATGTACCTTTCAGTGTTGAGAGGACAATTAGGCATCTTCATGGGGCTTAGGGATTTTTTTCCCATTATCTTTGTAGCTTGATTTTAATATGTTGATGATCATGTTAATTTTATTCAGTGTGCTAATTTGATACTTCTTTATTATTTTAATATGATGATTATGAATGAGAATGCTGTTCTTACATTCCACAGAAAATCAACACTCAGTGCTCACCTTGGTACAGGTTGCTCTGCAGCTGACAGAATCTTGTCTGGACAACCAAACCTCTTTGAATAACTTGCTTTTGTTTTGACTGTTAACTATTAAGTATTTCAGACAGTGCAATTTAACGTTTATTATTTTCACTTATTCGAGTTAGTCAGTCTTTTTTTTTTTTATATTTGTTCCATTATTTTTTTCTATGACACACTTGCTGTCCTATTAATTAATTTCTTATTTTAAGAGTGTAATGTCCGTAAGCTACATTCATAATTTATTTATTTATTTATGGAAACTGATATGAATGTGACAGAGCTGGGGAATAAAGCCCCATAGAAACTGATTTGAATGTGACACAGACAACCAGTTAAGTTTCATGAGAGTTCACAAGATTGTGACAGAAATGACCAGTAAATCCCCATGGGATCTGATATTGTTGTGCCAGAAATAGTAAAATTCTGTGAGATCTGATATGTCATTGTGACAGAGATGGCTAGTAACGTTTTCATGGGATTTGATATGATTGTGTAAGAAGTAGTGAAGTTCCACAGGATCTGGTATGACTATGGCAGGGACTGCTTGTAAAAAAATCAGTGGCACCTGATATGATTGTGATGGAGATGATTAGTAAAGTTATTTTCATGGGATCTGATATGATTGTGTCAGACATAGTAAAGTTCCATGGGATCTGATATGATTGTGTCAGACATAGTAAAGTTCCATGACAGCACTCTGTAATACAAGTTATACATTAGTCCAACAAGTCACACAGTAGTCCAACAGTTCACACAGTAATCCAACAAGTCACACAGTAGTCCAACAAGTCACACAATAGTGTCACACAGTAGCCCAACAAGTCACACAGTAGCCCAACAAGTTACACATTAGTCTAACAAGTCACACAGTTGTTCAGTGAGTCACACAGTAGTCCAGCAATCATCAAATCTCTTTTGTGTAAAGATGCACATTCCTTGCATTGTTGTTAATCATTAAACATTTGTTCAGTGATTTACAAAAGTACTACATCAAGCCTGTTGTGTGGTTTCTTTTCAGTTATTATTTGTATCTGTTGTTCCCTTGTTTTCTTACCAATTTAGAAATATATAACTAGTACTTAACTAGCTGGGGCTGAGGTGGGGGAATGTGCTGAGAGTTACAATCTTTCATATCAAATAATATATGGAAAACAAAAGCATTGCTATACAATATATATATTTATTATTGTTTTCAGCCATAACTGAAGACTAGAACTTGCAAGATATACCACACATCCCAAATTTTGTCAGGTGATAGACCTATGAAACCATGATTATTCACTGTGTCCCGTTCCCCCCCCCCCCCCCCCCCCCCATTCCCTTTCCAGAGATGGATCTTGATCAGTTCAAGTTTGGTGATCCTGACAACTGAACTGTCACTCGAAGCAGTCATCTGAGCTCTGCTAACGTAGATGACTTTACACACAAGATCTGCAGACAGACAGAATTCTTTGGCTTATTATTTCTTTGATGAAGATTGTGCTAAAGTCACAGTATTCTTCAATATCCTCTCTCTCTCTCTCTCTCTCTCTCTCATTGAATCTTAAGTGCTCAAGGCACATGGGACTTCCGCAAGGGTTTTCCACAAACGCCTGTCCTTTACCTTTTTTTCTGCTCTTGCCGAGGTAAGCCCTCTATTGCTCATCCTCTCTTTTGTTCTTTTCCATGCCCTTTACTTCAGTTCCCCTGTGGTGACCATCTTAATGCTATTTTTGATGGTGAGTCGACAGTTATCTAGAGCATATATCAAGACCATCATCAATGTCTTTCCTCAATAAGTGCTGTCAGTGACTTCATCTGCATTTCTGCCAAAAAGATGTTGTTTCCTATGGTGTTTGGCCAAAATATTCTTATAACTTTTCTTAAACATTTAGTATGGAAAGAATTCAGCTTGTTTTCTATAGTTTTAATGATTTTCCGTCGTTCACTTCAGAGTGATACACTTAGAACATTGTTCTTAAATATCCTGATTTTTCGTATTCATGCTTAGTTTTTTAGATTTCCATATAGTCTGCAGCATTGCAAAAGCCTTGTTTGCTCTAGTAAATCTGCTGGTGATGTCCTCTGTGCTGGCTTCATCTTCTACTACTCTACTACCAAGATATACAAAATAACTGATATATTCCACCAACTTGTTATCTACTCAGTACATTTCTGTTGTGTACATTTTGCTTCATGAACTTTGTCTTTTCTACATTGATCTTTAATCCTATTTTATTAGCATTTTAAGTTAGCTTGTTTATTTTATCTTTCATATCTTTGTGTCTGCTTGGTAGTAGACAAATGTTGGCAAAGTCGAGGGTCCGTTGTAATCCTCTGCGTTTATCAGCTGTTGCCTCCTTAATTAAGCAGTCTACTGCTAAGATAAATAATGTTGGTGAAAGTACACATCCCTGCTTCACTCCTGTTTGTACCCTAAAGCTGTTTGAGGTGTGCTCTCGACAGATCACTTTGCACTGAAAACTCTCGTATTGATGACATTCACTGTCTTTGGAGGGAGGCCATATCATCTTAGAATTTTCCACATTTATTCTTCGATGTAGATAGTATAATTTGATACAGACACAGTATAATTATATATATATGTATGTGTATATGTGTATATATATATATATATATATATATATATATATATATATAATATATATATATATATATATATATATATAAGATTATTGAGATGTGTGAAGAAACATGATTTTTTATATAGTAAAATATTTCTGTGCTTTAAGGTGTAGGATTATTTGATCTAAGCATGTGGTTACTTGATTTTGACACAAGACCATTTGTTGCTGGATATAAAACATTTGTTTTCATTCATTCATTCATTCCTTTGCATGTCCCTTGCGGAACTTTGCCTCCCAAACAGCACTCCTGTAGGCCTCTCGGTTGTGAGCAAGATGGCCTGCTGCTGCTGCATCCATTTCCAGATCATCAACGATGTCTTGCAGCCATCTTCGTTTCGGTCTTCCTCTTTTTCTTTTTCCCATTATGTATTTGTTTTCATATTCATTTTAATTGTGTCAACCTGTTACTCTTTCCACCTTTTATTCTCACATTGCCGTTCTATTTTTATTTTCCCCGAGAGTTTTTGTCTCATCTCATCATAACAAATAGAAAGACGCACAAAACTTTGCTTAGCTGCAATACTAAGTTCCAGAACCTGTTACATAGACGTACACAGTGTAATTGAAATAAGTAATAACACAACAACAACACAGCTGAACAATAACAAGACCACTTAGTTGTCGACAACCAGAATATAACCAGTCTAACATGAATGATGTCTCAACCACGATACATGAAAAATGGTACAGTTAACATGGAATCCACACATCACAGGATTCAGGAGTTGCAAATATAGCAGGAAAAGCTTTAATTGAAACCCAAAACGTATGCATGAATGGTTGCAAACATGGAACAACTTGTGAACTGAAATGACAAGAGCTTAGAGTTACAAATCATGTTCTAACCCAGATGACAGCTTAGGGTTACATGTCATGTTCTAACTCAGATGACAAGAGCTAAGGGTTATAAGTGATGTCCTAACTCAAGTGACAAAAGCTAAGGCTACAAGTCCCGTCCTAACTCAGATGATAAGAGCTTAGGATTATAAGTCATGTCCTAACACTTATTATAAGAGCTTAGGGTTATAAGTCATGTCCTAATTCAAATGACAAGGGCTCAGGCCATAAGCCATGTCCTAACTCTAATGACAATAGCTTATGGTTATAAGTGATGTCCTAACTCAGATGACAAGAGTTTAGTGTTATAAGTCATGTCCTAACTCAAATTCCAGGCAGTGACGAGGCAAACACGAACGTCCATAACTTAGTAAGGCAGTTCTACGCTGAGCCATCACAACCCAAGGAAATATAAAGTGACAAGTAGGACATTCAAAGCTTTCATTCCTTGGCGACAAATAACTCAAGTTTCTCCACATAACGAACACTAACCCGTCTGTTTGGTTCAAAACCCACGTACAGTCTAATACCTCGTACAATGTCTAACTTAAACCAGACCCACTCAGGGAACTTCAGTATTTTCACTTGCGCATGAGTTGTAGTAGTAGTTAACCAGTCCCTCCCAAAGCCAAAACTGAGATAACCAGTATCTCCCAAAACCATAACTGAGAAAAACATTATCCCCTAAAGCCATAACTGAGAGAACCTGAAGGGGCATAACTGAGATAACCTGTCTCTCTGAAAGGCATAACGGAGTTATCCTGACTCTCTCATGGGCCATAACTGAGAGAATAAAAATCTTTTAACAGACAAGTGCGTTACTCCCCGCCACATGTGGAGTTCTGCACCCTAAACCACATCCATACTTTTACATTTTCTTGTTACTTGCGCGGACTGGGGTTTCGGGCTGCCTTCATGTTGTGGATATGGGCTTTTAGTTTCATATTCCTTTTGGCTAAGATCGAAGTGGCTGAGGTCAAAGTGTCCTCTTGGTAGGTACCCTAATCAACGTGCCCTTTGGTTAAATAAAAGCGTCGTTATTTTTGAACTAAACGAGATGCATGAGGCCCGCCCTGCACATTGAATGCCGGGGGTATGGTCTACATCTCGTTATGGGTGGACCCGGTTTGCAGTACCACCGGGTCACGGCCTGTTTTCGTCATCTTAAAAAAAATTAGTTTCATAGTCGCGTCCATGCACATCCAAAATATATGATCTTGTTTCACTGTACTTGAAAATCTCGCGCGGTAAGAGAAAATAGCGAACATTGAAATTCACATCAGTGGGGAAAAGTCTATGACAGAATAATACAAGTATGACAAATATATCCACAGGGGCTGAACATTTCAAGAAACAAATAGGAGAGAGTTTGGTGACATCTACAGTCAGGACCTAGAGTGCGCTATGTACCCATTAGATGCATTATTTATTGACGATGACGTTGATGATGATAATGATGATGATGTTCTAAAAAGTGTTCACATACTACGTCCTCAGAACTTCTATGCTACATGTAGCTTTGCGTTAGACGTTGTTAAACTTTACAAACCTCTAAGTGTTTTCTTTCCTTGCGAGATAATTTTGGCTTGGAGGTTGGCGAGTGCGGGTCTGATTCTCTCATTCCTGCTGCTTGTCTGACTTCTAACGCTGCTTTAAGTGAGAACACCATCCACACTCTGCACACGGTCACGATGATCAGCAGTACATCAGACACAGCCAGGGTGACCGTGATGTCGAATATCATTTCCATCCTGGCCGTTTCTTCAGTTGTGATGATTGTTAAAGCACGTAACGGTACAGCAGTGAGACTGTTTAGTGCCGGGATGTCTAACCACTCCATTCTGTGTATGGCGTAAATTGGCGCGTGAATTCCAAAGTTTGCAATGTAAATGACGATTATGAGGACAAGACAACGGAAGCGCGTGAAAACCAGCTTGACCTTGAAAGGATAGATAACACAAAAGCACCTTTCTACGGTTATCATGGCGGTGATCCAGCACGAGATGAGGTACATGGCGTTGAAGGTCCATCCCAGTGCGAAATAGCCGAGAGCCCAAGGATCTACGGGACTCTCCGGATACACCAAGTCCGCCAAGTAGCAGAAGCTTATCCCCGCGTGTAGAAAGGTCACTAGAAAGTCAGAGAACGATAACGCCCAGAGCGCAACGCTCATGCTGTCCTTCAGACCAAGCTTGGAAAAAACTGCCATGTTGAGGATGTTAGAGACGATACCAGTAAATGAGATGATAGCGGGTATGATGATGTTTGGGCGACGTCGATGTATAGACTGTCGTCCTCACTGTTTCCTTGTGTGCTGGCGTAAGAGGCGACCATGACCTCTACTTCTTGCTCCTCTGTCCAAGTTGAAGTACCCATCACAGTGACTCTCTCCCATCTGGACTAAAACGATGATAACCCCGACAAGTTTAACGATTCGTATAATGATCCTCAAAATCTAAGCTACATACTGCAAATTACACATCTTTTCATCCTTTGAAATATTGAGTCATACTCTTTGATATGTAACGTGAAAATGGCTAATATATTTAATGCAAATATATCGCCGGGATGTCTGGAAACGTATTCATTGATTATATGAGACTTTAAATGATCTGCCAAAAAGAAAAACAAAATCAATATAGACCACGAGCGTGTTTTTGCTAGCAGCACTTTAATTTGTTCCGTTTAAAAAAAATCACTTTTTTCTTGGCATAATTTATCCCTGTCAGAGCCTCATTTCCAATAATGTATTTAGTTTGTCGGAGGTAGCGCTCCATCAAATGATATTACTGGAAATTCACCCTCCATTACGCCCTTTGATTCTCCTCCAGGTTCAGTCATATCACAGGTAAAATAACTTAGGGAAGGTGACCCCCCCCCCCCCCCCATATATTTTCAGTGTATGAACTTTGCGTCATTTTTATAAATCAACGATGTGATTTTTTAATATCAAGCGTTTGATATTATTTTCCTTGATCTTCTGTCGTGTTATGACTTTAGCTGGCACCTTGTATTGATGCCACGTGGAAATATTACGACTCTTTGAAATCAATTAATACTCAGAATATTCTTCAGAATTATCCTTCCTCGTTTTTCGTTGAAAACGATGCGTGGAGATGTAAGGAACAGTCAGTCAGTCATTTGCAAGTCCCTTGCGGAACTTTGCTTCCCTAACAGCTCTCCTGTAGGCCTCTCGGTTGTAAGCAAGATGGCCTGTTGCTAATGCATCCATTTGCAGATCATCAACGATGTCTTGCAACCATCTTCACCGTCGTCTTCCTCTCTTTTTTCCTATTATGTATCCTTCCAAGACTGTCTTCTCTAAATTCTCATGACCATTAATGTGTACAAAATATTTAGTTTTCTCTGTCTAAACAGAGAAGATAGAGTTAATAGTCCAGGGAAAAACCCAGAATCGGTAACAATCACTCAACATTTTAATCATTTATATTTTTTTTGCGGGTTCAAGATCTAGAGTCTTAATAGATATGTCCTGTTGTCTGTCTTCCTAGATCACACTTGTTGTCTTACTAGACCTGCCTTATTGTCTTACTAGATCTGCACTATTGTCTTACTAGATCTGCCCTGTTGTCTTATTAGATCTGCCATGTTTCCTTACTACATCTGCCTTTTATCTTATTAGATCTACCTTGTTCTCTTACTAGATCTACCCTATTGTTTTACTAGATCGGCCCTATTGTCTTGTTAGATCTGCCCCGTTGTCTTACTACTTCAATAAAGCAATCAATCAATCAAGTGTGGTGCCGTGCCGTGCCGCAAGGCTTAGGCGATCATTTCTCTCCACAACTCTGTGTCTTTAGATTTGATTATGAGATCCGTCTCTGACTTTCTTTCTAGCAGCACTGACAACCCATGCAGTAATTTCTCTCTCTGTCGTCCTCTGTCTCTTCTTCCCTCAATTTTTCCAATTGCTACAATGTGTTCCAATTTTCCTATTCTCAGAAAATGTCCTACAAATCTCGCTTGTCTGCCTCTGACCTTTGCTGTAATTTGCCTTTTAACTCCAGCCTCTCTTAAGACTTCGTTGGTTTTCTTAGCTTGTCCATGGTACCTTCAACATCCTTCTTATGAACCACATTTCCATGGTCTACATTTCTCGCTGTACTCTCTTATTCATGGACCATGCTTCACATCGATTAAAACAAAATTGGCTCGATGTAACATTTAAGTACTCGAAATCTTGTTTCCATTGATATGGATATGTTGCACAAGATGTTTCTCATTTTCAAGAATGCTGACTTGGCCTGATTATGTCTGCTTTTTTTCATTGTGACATTTCCCATCAGCTATTATAATTGTTACTAACTACTTGAATCTATCAACTTGTTTAAGTTTTGTGCCATCGATGATAATGCTACATTTTGGTGGTATTCTTTTCTTTGAGATGATCATCACTTCAGTCTTCATTTTATTCAGGCTGAGACCTTTACTTTTACTTTTACGAACCACGATATCCAGAAGAGCCTGTAGCTCCCTTTCACTTTTAGCAATCAAAACTGTGTCGTCTGCTTATCTTAAGTTGTTAAGGTTGTACCCGCCAATTGATATTCCTGGCAGGCTCTTTGTATTTCTAATTATATTTTGCTGTACAAGGAGAAGAGGCCAGCAGATAGAACACATCCTTGTCTCACTCCAAATTTTATG
>CM019692.1:40222010-40236013 GCA_009760885.1 Achatina immaculata
TATGCTACTGCACGGGTAGTGAAAATTCCTACCGCAAGCCCGGGTTATATCATCTATGAACGAGTAAGTGAGTGACGTACTCACTTTATGATTTCACAGTATAGTAACCCTATTCCCCTACTTTCTCCCCAGTTACATTTTACTATCACCACAGGAAAACAGTAATGACATAGGAACAAAAGACAAACTTCCACGTGTTATTACTACTGAAAATCCGGTGACATTATTTTGTAACTCTTGGGCAATAAACCAACACATTTCTCACGTGCACATACAGACAACCTCAAACTCGCTAACCACTCTGAGACAATGTGAAGGATTCAGCCCGACAGACCTAGAAAATTGTGACTTTAGATGTAAAGAAGAAAACTTTAGAATACAGCAATATTCTTTTGAGAAACCACAACTTTGCCCCCGCCCCTGACCTTCAAGCTGGTCAACCTTGACACACTTCCAATACAACACAATATGCTCACTGCCCCATTTTAGAACTCAGTTTTTGAAACTGTATAAACGTTTTAACTTGTACTTGTACGAACTCCCTGTAACTGCGAGCTGTTGTTCTTCGCAGCCGATGCTGTAGAGATGTTGAGGCACAGCATGGTATCAGCGTGGGAGCGTGTTACGGCGGCTACTTTTTCAGTCCCGGAGTACAGCTAAAAAGCAGGGGGTGTGCAGTGCTTCTTTAGCAGACTCCACCACCATGGGGACTACGGGGATCCCTGCCCCGTTAGCCAGGCTATGCTTGTTACTGGGGGAACCACGGAGAGGTGGGACAAGGTCTTGGTCAGCTATGGGTGGCTAACCCTGACATATCAGTTATGGGTCGCTGATTACCTTATTAGGAAATTAGACTCTTTTGAAAATAAATGCCTAAGGAAAATACTCGGCATCAAGTGGAATGAATTCAAGAACAATGCAGAGATAAGACAGATGACTGAACAACAACCAGTCTCACGGGTGATCAGGAAAAGGAGATGGACATATGTTGGTCACTTGATGAGAAGAAATGATCAGAGAATTCCCAAAACAAGCTATCAAGTGGAACACAACAGGCCGAAGAAAAAGGGGCAGACCGCGTGAAACTCTGAAGAGGACATTATTAAGAGAGGCCAAGTTAACAGGCATAAAATCCTTTCATGAGGTTGAAAGACTCGTCGAAGACAGGAAAAATTGACGAACTACTTTGCGAGCCCTATGTGACGTTTAACGGCACGAGAAGGATATAAGATAAGATAAGAACGATGTCTTGCAGCCATCTTCGTTTCGGTCTTCCTCTTTTTCTTTTTCCCATTATGTATCCTTCCAATACGGTCCTCTCTACTTCTTCTTCTTCTTCTTCGTTCACTTCTACCACCAAAAACCGCACTGTGAACCTACTGAATTCACGCATGTGGTCCTCGTTAGGTCCCGTGGTCCCCTGTGTGGTCCAAAATAGACTACACGAGTTCCACGAAAGGACCACAAACGGTTCAGAGTATCACAGTGCTTTAGCCTGTATTCTTGGTGGGTCTCAGAAGCGGGATTGCGTGACACCGTGGTTTTCATTGCACCAGTTTGGTCTAGGGTTGGACTTTCTCACCGGAAGACCTCGGCGTGTTTGGAATATCAGAGCATCCCCGCTGGGTGAGAGGCGTTAGCCCACCCAGGTCAGAGTTGGACTTTCTCACCGGAAAACCTCGACGTGTTTTGAGATACCCGTGTATCACCGCCGGGTGAGAGGTGGTCGCCCATCCAGTCCAGGGTTGGACTTTCTCACCGGAAAACCTCAGCGTGATTAGGATACGCAGACATCCCTGCCGGGTGAGAGGTGGTTGCCTATCTAGACTTCCCTGGTCCAGTGTCTCCGACTTCAGCATTTTGCAGTTGTGGCCGCTACCCTTCCTAGTTGTGCCCAGGATGGAGCTTTTGTCCAGGAGGATGAATCCTCGCCACTAGTGACTTCTACCCCTGGGTTGAGCCGGTTTAGGCATTATCCCAGTATGGGCGTGTTTGGGACGGGACGGACCTCTAGGGCAGAGGTACTGTGACATTCATAGCCTTCAAGATTCACCCCTGGTATGAGCCGGTTTAGGCAAAATTCACCAGTATGGGTGTTTATCAGGCGTTACCGACCTCTAGAGCGGAGGTGGCATGACATGTCTAGCCATCGAGTTCGACCCCTGGTGTGTGCCGGTTTAGGCATATTTCACCAGTGTTGGTGTATTTCGGACGTAGGCGGCCTCTAGAGCAGAGGTGCCGTGGTATAGCTCTCGTAGCGATACTACTGGACATACCAGGTTAAACTTCACTTTCCACCACCTTTTCCCATCGGCGCCGCACAGCAACCTTATTTCCGCATTTACTTCCTTAACCGGGAGGAGCTTCACTCCACGCGCCGCATTTGAAAAGTCAGCAGTGACTTAACCTCTGGGACAAGCTGGTTCATGCATTTCACCCGATATGACTGCACTCAGGACGTGGCTGACCTCCAGACCAGAGGTGCCGTGATTTGACTGTTTGCTTCGCTTTATTCTTTCAACCACCTTTTCCGCAGTGATGCTGCGCGGCAACCTCATCTGCAAATTTCTTCATTGGCCGGGAAGAGCACCGCTCCACGCACGGCAGCTGAAGATCTCGCCAACAGCGTGGCTCCTTACAAAGAAAAGAGAACTCTTCCCGGGGCTCCCGCCGACGTCCCCCACTTCGTTTGCGTTGCCGCACGTGGCCCCTGAGGACCAATCTCCGTGTCCAGGTTCGGGAATATTAACCCGATTCCCTTTCGATAGGCTGCGGGCAGACTCTTCTAGAAAGAAAGAAAGAATGCCCCGGGGTCAGAACGGAGTTTTCCTATCTCTTAGGACCGACTGACCCATGTTCAACTGCTGTTCACATGGAACCCTTCTCCACTTCAGTCTTCAAAGTTCTCGTTTGAATATTTGCTACTACCACCAAGATCTGCACCCGGGGCGGCTCCACCCAGGATCGCTCCCCAGGCTTCCACGCTCACCCCGACGGCCCTCCTACTCGTCTCGGCCTCGCTTCCGGCCCCATGGAAGGGCCCATTGCCGAGACGGCCCGGTATGGGTCCGACGCTCTAGCGCCATCCATTTTCAGGGCTGGTTGATTCGGCAGGTGAGTTGTTACACACTCCTTAGCGGGTTCCGACTTCCATGGCCACCGTCCAGTCTTCTCTAAATTATCATGACGTTTAATGTGTCCAAAATATTTAAGTTTTCTCTCTTTAATCCTCTTTACTAGCCAGCTTTCTTCAATATTAAGCTCTTGTAGTATAGATATATTTGTTCTTTTTTGTGTCCACGATATTTGGAGAACTCTTCTGTAGCATTTACATTCAAAGGCATTTATGTGTTTCTCAGCTGTTTTGTTAAGTGTCCAAGTCTCACAGGCATATGTTGCGATGGGAAAGATGCATGCCTTGAAAAATCTTATTTTTGTGGTTCTGTCTGCTCCTCTCCCAGATTCTTTATTTGTTTTACTTTCTGAAGAGCAATATGTCCTCCTTTTAATTTCCCTCATTCTTCTGGTATACTCTATAAAAAAAAACGCCGGGGTCGACCCAGCCTCTAAAATGGATACCAAAGAAATCTGGGAAAGTAAATGCGGCCAGGCGTGATACTGACCACATCAGACTTTCATGCGATGAAGGTCGTGGAAATACCAACCTAACGCTGTATCCGCAATATGCCTTGATGCCATGCAAACGGGAATTTTACATTTACCTTACCTAAATAAAATGAAAAGTACCACATTTCTAATCCAACCCATATTTCATAAATCACGGAGTAACTTTCTTCCAGTTTCCTTCTACTAAAATTTCTCATTAACATTTATTATGGCTCAGGATGGAAATATTCAGGAAGTAAATCTTTTACAGATTACTTTAACTAGAAATGTAGAAAATATGAATCAACTAAGGAGGCGCAGAATAAAATGTTAGAGGACAGTGTTGTACCTAGAAGAGAATAATACATGAATATTTCACCCTTGGGTTGTCATAGATTTTGAAGCATAAAAGAAACAAGACCCATAGCAGAGACAGAGAACAGAGTTAGAGCAGAAAAACAGAGAAACTTGCTGGTCTAGTTTCACTATTTTGAAATGATTGATTTTTTTCCCCCAAATTTTGCTGTTAATTTACGAATGTTATATCCATACCTGCAAGCGGACCATGTCTGGATTGGTGGTCATGACCAGTTCCATGATGGACAATGGGAATGGCCGGTTATAAGACGTAATCTGCTCGGATTCCAAGACTGGCAACCTGGAATACCTGATGGACGTGCAGGTGAGAGAGCAAATGTTGGTGAAGTGCTAAAGTAGATTATAAAAAACATCTTAATAACTGATGAAATAAACAGGAAACTGGTAACGTGATTCTCTTTGTTTATATTAAATGTACACTGATTCTTTTTTGTCATTATATTATTAAACTGCAGATTACGTTTCCACTCATTTAAGGCCCTATCTCAGAATTCATTTTTTTGTTTGAATTTAGCTCACTTATCTGTACACGATGTGATCTGCTTCTATATTGTTAGTTTGTCAGATATAATAGGCGAACTCATACCGGTATCACAGCTTTATTGACTCATGTCCCAAACATACAATATTAAAATTGTAATTTTAAATTGTTTCACAATTCTGGTAGGCATATTTGGCACCTTCGTCTGTTATTATGTCTTATCTTATAAAAATCTTTATTTCAGTTAGGTCTTTATATCATTTCAGACTCTATCTAACAACTTTTCTGCTAATGATGTTGGCTTCCTGAACCATGTACAAGAAATAAGTTTATATAAAATTAAATATATAAATATAGGTGAAGATACTGCAGTAAAGCTGTGATAACAAAGTGTTAAAACTATTTGAAACAAAAGTAGCAACAGCTTTATTAATTAGCGAGCACACAGTTGTCACGTTTCGGCTCACATATTAATCATACCAAAAAAACTTACAGGGAAAAGTAATAGGAAAAGAAGATAAAAATAAATTCACATGAATATTATACATAATACTGGAATAGAAAAAGTTTTTAAAAAAATATTAGACAAACTGTGACTTGTAAGACGCTGCGACCAGTAAAGCATGTGGTAGTATTGTGAGTGTTTAAATGGAGACTTGGGATGTGTATATGTTGATAGTAAAGAAAAGATGGAGCAAGCAAACGGAGAGAGGGACAGATACAAGGGTAATTTAGTCGAGAATAGCGTGTGTGGAATAATTGAATGTGGTTAGGCTAGAGGGTTTGTTGTCTAGAGCATTGAAGTTTATCCTCTCTCTCCATCAAATGACCTAAAAAAATTATTGAATTCGCCAACTCACTTAATAATAACATAAAATTCACATATGAAACTTTTTCTGACAAGTCTTTCAACTTTTTAGATATTAAAATTTCTATTGGCACATAGAGGCTTGTCATTTCTGTCTTTTACAAGCCCACCACCGCCACATTTATTTACTTTACACCTCCTCCCGTTCTTAAGCCTGTAAGAACTCCATCCCATACTCCCAGCTCCTCCGTCTTCTCCGCATAAGTCGGGATAATTTGGACTTTATAGATCAGTCCAACAAGTTATTAGAATTTTTCCGTCATCGCCACTACCCAGCAAATGTCCTTCGTGAAGCCTTCAACCGTATCCAACTAGTGAGCCGCAAAGAAGCATTCAGAAAAAAGCCTGTTACTCCATCGGACAGAGTACTACCTTTCCACCCGCATGGTCAGGTGATTAAGAAAATTCTTTATCGTCATCTGCCACAAATCCAGCTCGACCCCGACACTTGCGACATTTTCTCTGATCCACTCCTGTTGGCATACAAACGTGAGCCAAACCTTAAATACATCCTCGTCCACAGCCACTTGAAGCGGAGCTTTACATATGTTGATACCAGAAAATGTAACCGCCCCCGCTGCGTTACCTGCCTTATAGTCTGAGAAACGAAAACGATCACATTTCCCAAAACTATCCTCACTCTTCATGATGGATTCACATACGAGTCCCGTAATGTGATATATGTCATCGTATGCAAAAAATGCAGGATAACGTATATTGGTGAGACTGGCCTCAAATTAGGGGACCGTAGGCAGAAAAATCTGTATGATATCACCCAGCATGCTTCGAAACCAGTCCCAAAACCGTTTCAATGGCCCCAACCACAGAGGCAAATCTGATTTTTCTGGTAACAGCTACCAAACAGTGTCACACAGATGACAGAAGTCGCCTAGCGCTTGAGAACCGCTACATTCAGGATTATGGGACTCTGGAACCACACGGGTTAAACTCGCTATTCAGCTACATCTAACATTCTCCTCTACAACAATTGTAATCACTCTCCATTAAGCTCCACTCCCTTCTCACTTGTTACACATAGTTCAGAACCTCCTCACAGCATCACATTACAACCCCTCTACCCTAACTATAATCATATATTTCACCTTCTCCTGGCTAGGTTAACATTTTACCACTCTCTCTCCCCTTCACGGTTTCCCCACTCACCACCCCCATTTGCGACCCACCGACCGCACATCACAGGTCTCCATTTAAACAGTCTCTACGCCCTACCATGCTCATTTCACAGCGTCGGACAAGTCACATCTTCTTACATTTACAGTTAAGTGCTCTATTCACTATTAATTATTTTTTTTAATAGCATTCATGTGAATCTATACTTTATCTGCTCTCTCTATTTCTTCGTCCTGTATGTTTTTGTATGATTAAGGCTCACGCCGAAACGTCACGACTTTGTAATCGTTAAGTAATAAAGCTGCTCCTAATTTTTTCCTAGTTAATCCATTTTGGTATCACAGTTTTGCTGCAGTGCTTCGTGTATAGTTGTATACTTATACACTAATTATTGTGTGTTACTTCGTCTATTTGATCCTGCTCTTTCTAACGACTGAGAAGTTCTTGACACTGTCAATAAATTCATTCGTAATTGTGGTCTCCTCGTCATATCTGCTTATCCATGACCGCTGCCCTGGTACTTCTCCCTAAGACAACCAGACAGATAATGCATATATCCCTGTAGTTTGTACTTGCTTCTGTACTATAGAGTCGATTTTGAATGCTCTTGACTGTACTTTTCTTACCCGTTAGTACAATTATCTGAATTATTGTTTCAATAATATCATTAATTTCTAACTTTTAAGTTCCTACTCGTGCATACTTACCCATATGTTTAACTCACCTGCATGTTCTCTGTTCATATCCACTCCCCGTCAAGAATAATATATTATCTTTGACAATTAACACATATACACGAAGCTACCACCCCTACAGTACTCTTAAGTTGGTTGAATGTATGGCGAATATGTCAATCAAATCAGCAGTAGACATTATGAGCAATGGACTGATCTATAAAGTGGAACATTAGCTAGCTAACCATAAGTATCCATCTGTTTCTTCAGAACCCTATTTATGAAATTTTGTGAAGATCCCTGACCTGCCTTCTATAGGCGCATTACTGATGGTGTCGTGGGAAAGTCGGGACGTGTCCTCCAGAACGTAATAAACTTTTTTTAAAGCACAGTCTAGTCTATAGTTGAAATCTGTATTGCTTAAGGATGTTTCTTATCCTGTCTAGCCATACCATTCTGCATGTTCACAGTTTCCTAGTGCCTCCGTTGTGGTATTGATTTTGATTTGATCTGGTCTGATGAATAATCTAAACTACTTGATTTATTGCCCTTTCTATGTATGTCAGGTCTCGCAGCGCGTTGACTATATTTCGATTCTAGTTTATTCGAGTCTTTTAAAGTGGTTTTCCCAACATATAATTTCACTTGTATAGTTTTTCTTACTTGGTATCCACCAGCATTACACCAGCATTACACCAGCTGCAACGTGAATCTTTAGGTGTTTCCTGATAGAAACATTCTGAAAGATTAATTTATTTAACTTGTGAATTCTGAAATCATAATTATGTCTTCTTGCGTTTCAGAATTTACAAATATAAATCCGCCAACTTATGAAAATGTAGGTCGTATATTATCTTGCAAATCTTAGTATTTCTTGAAACCGTAAGTCCAATCTTTAATTACAAACGTGTTATTTTTTAAAATCCATGTCTTCTGTTCTGACAAGGTGAAAACTGTCTGGAACTGCTCAGAGGCTACAATTACAGATGGAATGATTATCCATGTCACTCCAACATAAACTTCATCTGCGAACTGACGTAAGTGATATTAGCGCTTGAAATAACACAGACAAACTATTGATCTTTTTGAAAAATGTAATAAGAAATGGAGGTGATTCTCATGGATAAGAAAAATATTGTTAACTTGTGTAGTTGTATATTTCTGAAAAAACTCTATCACAGCTTTTAACATGAGCAGTCGGGAAACTATGATTTAGCTCTGGCACGAAAAGTATGATAATTTCAGGACAATTCCAGCGTTATGATGCCAGAAGGATATATTTTGAAATATTATATGTTACATGCAAAATTATCTTATTTTCTATCTATGGTTATTAATTTGTCGCTGCTGCTGCTCAGATAAAGAACTTTCTTACTTTTTTTTTTACTTCTCGTGCGTTCCACAAAATCTCGGAAAGAACTATAGTTTCCTTCTTTTGCTTTCATACGTGTAGTTTTTAGTGAGCGCGATTCATGTCTAACTAGAAGGTCGTCAGTGATGTCCTCTCTTCTTTAATCAGGATTTCTCTATCGCACAGATGTGTTTTGTCATTTGAAAGTTGTATCCCGAGAAAAACTATCTTGAAAAATAGTAAAATTTTATTTTCTATATAAGTGCGTTACTACTCCATATCTATAGCTTGCAGACGTTTCAAAATTTGTGTCCTTTCTCTAGTCATATTCTCTACATTTTTATCTTCATTTTTTGTTATTAGGTTAGGAAACAGATTTGCCCTTCTTTACCAAAGACACAAATGTAATGTTAAATGTAACTGAATGCGAGTTTTGTTTTTGTCTAGAAGAAATACAAACATCAGAGGTAAAAAGTAAAACGATAGGCTACGTTGACGAGTGAATGCCTTCCACGGAGGCTAAAAATTCTAAACGCAAATAAAGTAACAGAGTTTGGACAAGGAAACTGAAGATAAAAATAAATAAATAAAAGTTACCAAATCCGTATAGTGCAAAAACGACCCAAGAACATATAATAAGGATCAGAAATAGTAAGACATTAAATATGAAAAATCTTATGGATACAGTCGGTGGTTCCCAAACTAATTCCGCCTGCATACATTTTGGTAGCCTATTTCCCTATAGTGTAACCCTTCATATTAGCAAATTTGTTTGTTACTATTATAGTTGCTATATTTATCTGTTTTCCGTCATTATACAACTTCTTGTCACATACTACTAAATGTCCTACCACGTACCCCCAGGTTGGGAACCACTGGATATAGTGATAATATCTTATAGTTTATTTGCTTCTTGTTGACTGTTCTTACTTTATCTGCTTATTATTGACTGTTCTCTTCTAAACAAATTACAGGGCTGTCGACGAAGATGTATCAAATTAGTAACAGGACTCGATCGTCACTTCATACGTGAAAGGAAATATTAATTTGACAAGGGCAGTGTTTTACTGTTGATGTTCCATCTCCAAGGAAACTGTGTCTTCGCGTATTTCATTAAAAAGGTTTCCTTATACTGCATTTATGTACTCCAGCTTTTGTTGGTGATGGCTAATATTAGCAATAATCTTCACATAATCTACTATCACAAATGGTCTTTATATGAATCATCAAAATATGGGATTTTTTTACACAGAACACAAAATCAGCTTTTAAAATTAATTTGAATCAGTCAGAGCAAGGTCAAAACACTAAATACCATAGCAAAAAAAACAACAACAACAAAAATCAAAAAAACTTTTAATAACCTTTTTTTTAATTACCAAGGAGAAAACATTTATCGCAAAAATGTATCTTCTTCTTCTTCGTTCGCGTCTACCACCAAGTCCGCCCTGTGATTCTACTGAATTTACGCCTGTGGTCCTCGTTAAGTCCCATGGTCCCCTGCGTCGTCCCCAAAAGGACCACACGAGAACCCCGAGAAGACCACTAGAGGTTCAGAGTATAGCAGGGCTTGAGTCTGTATTCTTGGTGGGTCTTAGAAGCGGGATTGCGTGACACCGTGGTTTTCGTTGCACCAGTTTAGTCTAGAGTTGGACTTTCTCACCGGAAAACCTCGACGTGTTTTGGATATCAATATATCCCCGCTGGGCGAGAGGTGGTAGCCCACCTAGGCCAGAGTTGGACTTTCTCACAGGAAAACCTCGACGTGTTTTGAGATACCCGCGTATCACCGTCGGGTGAGAGGTGGTTGCCCATCCAGTCCAGTGTTTGACTTTCTCACCAGAAAACCTCAGCGTAATTTGGATACGCATACATCCCCGCCAGGTGAGAGGTGGTTGCCTATCTAGACGTTCCTGGTCCAGTGTCTCCGACTTCAGCATTTTGTGGTCGTGGCCGCTACCCTTCCTAGTTATGATCAGGATGGAGCTTTTGTCCAGGAGGACGAATCCTCGCCACTAGTGACTTCCACCTCTGGGTTGAGCTGGTTTAGGGATGTTATCCCAGTATGGGCATGTTTGGGACGTGATCTACCTCTAGAGCAGAGGTACCGTGACATGTGTAGTCTTCAAGTTTCACCCCTTGTGTGAGCCAGTTTAGGCATATTTCACCAGTATGGTTGTATATCGGGCGTGACCGACCTCTAGAGCGGAGGTGGCGTGACATGCCTTTCCATCAAGTTTCACCCCTGGTGTATGCCAGTTTAGGCATATTTCACCAGTATGGTTGTATATCGGGCGTGACCGACCTCTAGAGCGGAGGTGGCGTGACATGCCTTTCCATCAAGTTTCACCCCTGGTGTATGCCAGTTTAGGCATATTTCACCAGTGTAGGTGCATTCGGACGTGGCCGGCCTCTAGAGCAGAGGCGCCGTGGTATGTGTAGCTCTCGCAGCGATACTACTGGACATACCGATTAAACTTCACTTTATCCTTTCCTTCATCTTTTCACATCGGCGCCGCACAGCAACACTTACTTCTTTTCCGCAGTTTCTTCCTTGACCGGGATGAGCTTCACTCCACGTGCGGCATCCGAAGAGTCTCGCCAGCAGTGTCTTAACCTCTAGGTTAAGCCGGCTCAGGCATTTCACCCGATATGAGTGCACTTAGGACATGGCCGACCTCAAGACCAGAGGTGTCATGATTTGACTATTTGCTTCGCTTTATCATTTCTACCACATTTTCCACAGTGGTGCCGCGCGGCAACCACATTTGCACTTTTCTTCATTGACCGGGAAGAGCACCGCTCCACGCACTGTAGCTGAAGAATCTCGCCAGCAAAGGTAAATGAGCTACCAAACGTGATTCTCATCTACCCTAAGTGTCTGGTTTTCAGGCGCCAGATATTCGCCTTCGCCCCTTCTCCTGTCAGTTTAAACAGTTCTTCCAGAGAAGGCCAGGAGCTGGACTTGACTGCCAGAGGCTATTTGAGACGCACGCTTTTGGAGCAGAGAGCGAATTCCCCACCCCACCTCCGGCAATAACAGTCCTTAGAACCGCAACAAAAAAAAAAAAACACAAGCGATCTTTTTGTCGATAGTGACAGAAACTTCAATAATAAATAAAACAGATTAGTATTTCATTTCTTTTCTTACTTCGAAGTTATATTCAACTGGCGACAGCAGTGGTGATAATTTGTCAGTACAGGTTGTTTTGGTAGTTGTGAAAATCCTTTCATTTAGATCAGTATTTCTCAACAAGGGACCTTATGGCCCCGATGGCTACAGGATAACTGATGGGGCTACAAAAGAAAAAATTGTAAATGGGTGTCACGGAACTTGTTGGACCACAAAATAAAAACTTGTAACAGGGGTGTCACGGAACTTGTTGAGGGGACCACACAATAAAAACTTATAACAGGGGTGTCACGGAACTTGTTGAGGGGACCACAAAATAAAAACCTATAACAGGGGTGTCACGGAACTTGTTGAGGGGACCACAAAATAAAAACTTGTAACAGGGGTGTCACGGAACTTGTTGAGTAGACCACAAAATAAAAACTTGCAACAGGGGTGTCACGGAACTTGTTGAGGGGACCACAAAATAAAAACTTGTAACAGGGGTGTCACAGAACTTGTTGAGGGGACCACAAAATAAAAACTTGTAACAGTGGTGTCACGGAACTTGCTGAGGGGACCACATAAACTCAAAGTGTAAATATATTTTAAAAATGTCTCTTGACGTCAGAGAACATACACGTTGCCATCCCCTCTCCGTATCCGATGTGGGAATCATGGATCATTCCAGATCGACTACATGACATCAGCTTTTCCTTTGCCAAAGTGTCCGTGGGCCTTTCATCCTTGTCGGCATTCTCCTTCCTCTTCTTGCTCTCAGCGGTGTTGCGACTTTTATCAAGAACATTTCAACTCCGCGTCCAGTGTTTGACCGTGATTGTAACAGAATATGATTTTTAGGGGTTGTTTCTCTGCAGGTACTTGCTTAAATCTCATTATGTGCTAAAAAAGGTGGCTGTTCTGATTATAGATATTTTTTAGCACTTGTGTTGTGACATTACTGGTGTATAGTTGTAAATAAAATGTAACAAGGCAATTGTGTGTACAAAATATCTTATCTCTTATCTTATATCCTTCCCGTGCCGTTAGACGTCACATAGGGCTCGCAAAGTAGTTCGCCAATTTTTCCTGTCTTCGGCGAGTCTTTCAACCTCATCAAAGGATTTTATGCCTGTTAACTTGGCCTCTCTTAATAATGTCCTCTTTAGAGTTTCACGCGGTCTGCCCCTTTTTCTTCGGCCTGTTGTGTTCCACTTGATAGCTTGTTTTGGGATTCTCTGATCATTTCTTCTCATCAAGTGACCAACATATGTCCATCTCCTTTTCCTGATCACCCGTGAGACTGGTTGTTGTTCAGTCATCTGTCTTATCTCTGCATTGTTCTTGAATTCATTCCACTTGATGCCGAGTATTTTCCTTAGGCATTTGTTTTCAAAAGAGTCTAATTTCTTTTCTATTTCTTTAGTTGTTTTCCAGCTTTCGCATGCATAAATGAGGGTGGATATTACATTTGAATTGAATAGTCTTAACTTGGTTTTTGTGCTTATAACTTTTGAATTCCATATGTTCTCAAGATTCTTGAAGATTGATGCTGCTTTTGCAATTCTGATCCTAACTTCCTTTCTAGTGTCACCATCCTTGTCTATGTAGCTGCCAAGGTATGCAAATTGATTGACTTCTTCAATATCTGTCCCTTCTATGTGTATTTTTCCATTTTTATTAATGGGAATTTTCATTATCTTTGTTTTGTCCTTGTTAATTTCAAGTCCTATTTTGCTAGCCAGTGAAGATAGGCTATCTGTTTTTTCTTGCATGGAATTCACATTATTACTGATAAGAGTTATGTCATCAGCAAAATCAAGATCTTCTAGTTGGGTCCCATGTACCCAGTCAATACCTGTGTTACCTGTGCAGCATTTTTTCATTATGAAGTCTATTGTAATCCCAAAAAGTAAAGGAGACAGTATACATCCTTGTTTCACGCCTGTTTCAATCTGGAACCATTCACTCATCCCTTCTTCTGTCTTGACTGCACAACCATATCCATTGTATAAGTCCTTAATGATGTTGACAATTTTAGATGGTATTCCATATAGACATAAAATTCTCCATAATAATCTCTGAGTATGCTATCAAATGCCTTCTTAAAATCTATGAAATTCAGTATTAATGGTTTTTGCTTTTCAATATTTTCTTCAAGTATTATTCTGAGAGTAAAGATCTGGTCGAGACAGCTTCTCCCTTTTCGAAATCCTGCTTGTTCTTCTCTCATTGCAGTATCCACTATATCTTTGAGTCTATTCAAAATGACCTTGCAAAATACTTTTGACACAACTGATATTAAGGTTACTCCTCTCCAGTTGTTACAGTCACTAAGGTTGCCCTTTTTTGGTATTTTAACAATGATTCCCTTCTTCCAATTAGAAGGGACCTTTTCTTCT
>CM019692.1:40236113-40326024 GCA_009760885.1 Achatina immaculata
ATTTGGATTAGTTGTTTTGCATCTGATCATATGCAATGTGTTATCACTGTACTAAGAGAACCACTGTAGAACCTCATTCTCTCTCTCTCTCTCTCTCTCTCTCTCTCTCTCTCTCTCATCTCAAACACAGGTCTTCTTATAGCAAGAGCTTTTCATACTCCGTTGGTCCAGTACTTTGCACTTAGTTACATATTTCTCTGCTGTTTGTAGAAGAAGAAGTCAATTTTGTCCAAGCGGGCTTTAGACAAGGAAGAGGAACAAGAGATCATATATTCAATACAAAATTAATAGTATAGGAATGCAGCGAATTTTATGTGAATCTATATTTATCTTTCATAGACTATTCAAAGGCATTTGATTGTGTACAACACCAGAAACTTTGGGAAACAATGGAAAAAAAATGGGATTATCAACACATGTGGTACAATTAACATCACTCCTGTATCTAGACCAACAGGCAGCGGTGAGAATAAATGATGAAACAACAACTTGGTTTGACATAAAACAAAGGGTCGGACAGGAGTGCATACTGTCGCCTTACTTATTTAACATGTATATTGAAAATATAAAAAGCAATTTTAGAGAAGATATAGACAAAGAATGTTAAGATGCTAAAAATATATGAGGTTTTTGTAAGGGAATAGATAGCGCTAGTTACCTAGGTTGGTTGGCAACCCTAGGCGTAGGAAATTATGGGTCAGTTACGGTCAGTTTTAAGAGGTGCGCAACTCTAAGAGAAAATCAGTTCTCCGGCGATGTATTTAAAGAAAACATGATAAAATTGTTATCGGTCGGGGTCTGTACGCTGATCATGTAGGAGGCCAGCGGATCGGGGGAGGTCATGCTGTCGTTCGAGCGCGTATGAAAGTGTATTTTGTCTATGGATAAACATGTAAATGTTAGGTTAGTATTGGGGTTTATATTTCTGTCATGTGGACGCGTGCAAGCTGTGATGTCCACTCCTCCGATCCAAAATCCCGGTCCACTTAGGAAAATATTTTGTTAGTGAATGATAATGAATAATCATAACTAAGTTGAGGTGTAGTCTGTGTAAGATTGTTGATGTTCTTTTTGGTAATGTGGAAGTGATGTTTTATAAATGCACTAAATTTTTATATTACCGATTTTTTAAAAATTTGCATGTGAATACAATCTTGCCAATTAGTTACATTTGTTACAATCTGACTTGAACCTAAATATTCAAGGACATTCTTTTAATAATTTTGTTGATAAATATTTAAGCTGATGAATATCTTATATCTTATTATTTTATATCCTTCCCGTGCCGTTAAACATCATATAGGGCTCGCAAAGTAGTTCGCCAATTTTTCCTGTCTTTGGGGAGCTTTTCAAACTTATCAAGGGATTTTATACCTATTAATTTGGCCTCTCTTAACAATGTCCTTTTCAGAGTTTCACGCAGTCTGCCTCTTTTTCTTTGGCCTGTTGTGTTCCACTTGATAGCTTGTTTTATGATTCTCTGACTGTTTCTTCTCATCAAGTGACCAACATATGTCCATCTCCTTTTCCTGATCACCCATGAGACTGGTTGTTGTTCAGTCATCTGTCTTATCTCTGCATTGCTCTTGAATTCGTTCCACTTGATGCCGAGTATTTTCCTTAGGCATTTTTGTTTTCAAAAGAGTCTAATTTCCTGTCTATTTCTTTAGTTGTTTTCCAGCTTTCGCATGCATAAATGAGGGTGGATATTACATTTAAATTGAATAGTCTTAACTTGGTTTTTGTGCTTATAACTTTTGAATTCCATATGTTCTCAAGATTCTTGAAGATCGATGCTGCTTTTGCAATTCTAATTCTAACTTCCTTTCTGGTGTCACCATCCTGGTCTATGTAGCTGCCAAGGTATGCAAATTGGTTGACTTCGTCAATATCTGTCCCTTCTACGTGTATTTCCCCATTTTGATTAATGAGAAGTTTCATTATTTTTGTTTTGTCCTTGTTAATTTCAAGTTCTATTTTGCTAGCTGGTGAAGAGAGGCTATCTATTTTTTCGTGCATGGAATTCACATTGTTACTGATAAGAGTTATGTCATCAGCAAAATTAAGATCTTCTAGTTGGGTCCCATGTACCCAGTCAATACCTGTGTTACTTGTGCAGCATTTTTTCATTATGAAGTCTATTGTAATTCCAAAATGCAAAGGAGACAGTATACATCCTTGTTTCACACCTGTTTCAATCTGGAACCATTCACTCATCCCTTCTTCTGTTTTGACTGCACAAACATATCCATTGTAGAAGTCCTTAATGGTGTTGACAATTTTAGATGGTATTCTTCTTCTTCTTCTTCGTTCGCACTGTCTGTCTATATCTGCAGTCCTGTCTTTTGGATAAATTTCACTGTTTTTTGTAACTCATGTATGGAACCGTAGAGCTTATCTTCTTTAGTGGTTTCACTGGGCCAGTAATTATTTCTCAGTGTCTCGTAGTTGATGCAGTTCTGGAGGATATGTTCCACGGTTTGGGGCACCTGGGCACATGTACATAGATTAGTAGTACCAACCTTAAACTTTGTATACATATGACTTCGGAGTCGGCTGTGTCCTGTTCGGAGACGGAAGATAGTGACTTGTTCCTTTCTGTTTAGCATGTGATAGTCATCATGTGGTGGTGTTTGTGGCTTCCTGTAGGTTTTTATCATGCTTTTCTTCTGATTATAGGTGACTGGTATGTCTGGTTGCTCCATTTCAGTGCCCTCTTTGGCCAGATGGTCAGCTTTCTCATTGCCTGGTATCCCACAGTGGGAGGGAATCCACTGCAAAGTGACTCCATGTTGTAAGCCAATTTTTGACAAGGCATCCTTAAGGTCTGGTAGTTTGTTGCACTGAAGAGCCTCCAGTACTGATCTTGCATCTGTGAGAATTACTACAGGACATGTATCAATTCTGGAGTCTGATAGTTTTTCAACTGCAGCAATAATTGCCCTAACTTCTGCATCAAAGTTGTTGCAGTATTTACCAGTGGGTATGGAAATCTTGTCAATGGTGTTGTTTGGATATTCAATATATGCTCCTGCCCCACCATTTTTATGGCATTATGTGCAGATCCGTCTGTATACACACGTATCCAGGTGTCACATGGATATTTGTCATCTAGAACACTAAGTGTGGCTACTGATCTTACAAGACTGCTCTGCATCTCACCATTCTGCACACCTTTCACTTCAGTCTGAATAGTTATTTGTGTATAATCTGCTTCTTTCCATGGTGTATGCTCTGGTACAGATGATAATGGAGTGACTACAGTTGGAAGGTCAGGTATCAGCTTACGCATACGCTTGGCCTGATGAATGAAGCTGCTTCTTTTAAGCCGTCCTAATGCCAAGTTATTGAATCTCTCCTTCAGGGGATGGCTTACAGAGCTAAGGAATTTTTCTCCCATGGTCATGACCTTTGTGTCTCTACGTTCCTTTAGCGGTTGAACACCAACTATTTTCTGCATTTCTACTATTGGTGTGGACCTCATGGCACCTGTGATAATCCGTAGTGACTGATTTTGAACCTTGTCTAGATTATGCAGCGTAGTGTTTGATGCTGTGCACCAAGATGTTGAGCCATATTCTAAATGTGGTAGAATACTTTGCTGATATACGTTCTTGAGGATTCTTTCACTAGCTCCCCATGTAGTCCCACTAATTTTCTTAATATGGCTAGTTTTCTTCTGGCTTTTGCTTCTGCACTGTTGATGTGTTGCTTCCAAGTCAGTTTTGAGTCAAGAGTCACTCCTAAGTAAGTGGGTTGGTTGTCCATCCTTAAGGGTATTTCATTTACAAAGATCTTACCTGCTTTCTGTTTAGATGAGAGGGTGAACAGAGTGGTACTTGATTTCTCTGTGTTGATACTTACACACCATTTGTTTGTCCATGATGTCAAGATGTCTGCTGCTCTTTGGAGTCTCTGTGTAGCAACTGTCGCATATTCATCTGTACACCACATGACCAGATCATCTGCATACAGTGCTGCTTTGATTCCATAGGGAAGTTCCTTGACCAGGTCATTAATGAATACAAGGAATAGTGTAGGCGAAAGGACTCCTCCTTGTGGTACACCGTGTCGCAGAAGTACTTTCTGGCTTTTGTGTCCATCCATTACTACTCTAGCTCTTCTATTGTGTAAATAGGACTTTATCCAGTTGTACAGTCTTCCATTCACATTGCAGTTTCTTAGTTTCCACAACAGACCTTTTTTCCATACTTTATCAAAGGCTTTCTTCAGGTCTATCCACGCTGCTAGTACAAGGTTTTTCTCTTGGAATGCATCCTCAATCTCTTGAGAGAGATAGGTCACTTGATCTTCCGTACTGTAGTACTGCCTAAATCCTGCTTGTTGTGGAACGAGAAGGTTTTCACTTTCTAGGTACCATTTTAGCCTCAGGTCAATGATGCGTTCCATCGTTTTGCATAGGCAGCTAGTGAGACTGATTGGCCTGTAGCCGGAGGCAGTATCACTGTTTTTCCCTGGTTTTAGCAGTGGTACCATGCTTGCTTCCTTCCAGATTTGAGGTAACTTACCTGTGCTCCAGCACATATTGAAAATATCCAACAGCTTTCCCATTGCTGCCACTCCCAGGTTCTTGATCATTTCATTGGACACTCCATCTGGTCCTGGTGATTTCCTTGGTTTCAGCTTACTAACTGCTAGGTCTAACTCACTGCGTGTGATTGGTGCATCCATGACCTCCACTTTTCTGACTTGTTCCTCCTCTTTCTGTGGCTCGATGCGCACTGTACGCTCCTTCTCTGGATGGATATCAATGTTGCAGTCCTGTGCAAACATGCGAGCAAAGTGATCTGCTACCTGCTTACCTGTAAGAGTTTTCCCATCCTCTATTAGTGTAATCTTTGTACTTCTTCCAGTACTCTCATCATTTAACTGTTTGATTAGTTTTCACAGTTTCCTTCCATCCTTTTCAAAGTTTAGGGACTCTGTTTTCTCTCTCCAACTTTCCCGTCTGGCTTGCAGCTTTGCTCTCTGAAATTTGGCTTAGAATGTTGGTAATTATTGTGGTGTTCTTGGCATGGTCTATTTTCTGCTTGCTTTCGAGCTGCTTCCACGTCATCATGGAGTTTTCCCAGCTCACTAGACCAGTATGGTTTATAGTCCCTGCGAGCTCCTCTGGGAATGGTTTCACGAGCGGCCTGAAGGATACAAGCATTGAACTCCTTCACTATGCTGTTAATATCCTTACCTTCTATGGACAGCTGTCCCACCAGGATACCTGTACGATGTCTGTACATTGTCCAGTTTGCTTTTTTATAGTTCCATCTGGGGAGAGGGTTACTGGTGTTAAGGAGTTCATTTTCTATTGTCAGGAAGACTGGTCGATGGTCGCTACCTCCAAGTTGTTTTCCAACTTCACGTGTAATGTTCCACTTCAGATCTGGAGAGTGGAATGCCAGATCTGGTGTTGATTTTGTATGCCAAGCCCTTGAGTAAAATGTTGGGGCATCCATTGGCTGGTTGATCAGGAGAAGTCCATTATCATCCTGCCAGCTCTCAACTTCCTCTCCTCTCTTGTCTATGTGGTCATAGCCCCAGCTCTGGGAATGACTGTTAAAATCACCACAGACCATCAGTCTCTCTTTGTGTGGGATTGTTCCTAAAGCAAGTGGGCGGTCATTAGGACAGTAATAGTTAAGGAGGTGGAAATCTGTATTACTACTTTTTAGATGGATCATCTGGTATTCAGCTCCTTCCATGTACACTCCCACCTGACATGCGCTGATGTTATTCTTAACAAGTGTGAGTACTCCTCCTTTTCTTCTGTCCTGTCGGTCTGATCTAAAACACTGGTAGCCTCTGATTTTAAAGGCGGCATCTTTGGTTAGGTGTGTCTCCTGTATGCAGCATATACTTACCTGCTCTGCAAAAAGTATGTTCTCTAGTTCAACCTTTTTGCTATAGCCATCTCTAACACTGCTGACACCCTCAGCATTCCACTGCATTATTTTAAGTTCTTGCTTTTTGGCTGTTTTCTTCTGTTGTATTTTTTGGCCAGTAGCTCTACTCTCATGTCTCCTGACTCCACAAGACGAACTGAGAGGACCTCCAGTAGCATTGGGTGGACCCTTTCGAGGCAGGGGGCCCGGCACTGCACCTGCCTGGTTAGTCTTCACAGGGCGAGCACCATGTTTGAAAACTGTAGATATAGACATTTCATTAGCGATAATGCGTGTTACCCTGATTTTTGCGATGCGCCTTTTGGCTGGGTAACTCCGACTTCAGCACCTTTCCTTGCTAGGGCAGACTGTGGTCTTGCTCGGACTGCCATGAAGACAGTGTGGCTGGCCTGGCCAAAACTTTGTTTTCCAGCCTCTGGTGGCTGTACTTAAACCCCTTCTCCATGTCAGATGGTTTGAGACAGTTCCACAAAGACACTCTGACTCTGAGATGAGGAATCTGATGAGTGCTTCAACGATATCCATTCCCCGCCACCTATAGTCTACTGGCTCTGTTTTGTTCACATCATTCTGATAGCCATTGTTGTAAAGACCCATAGGCTTGTCACGTCCTGGATTCATTGATTTCACACCAGACTTCCCTCATCCCCGCCAGAGATCTCCATGTCCCCATCCGTCCACCAACCTGACATTACATTTTGCAAAAATAACAATTACAATTACAATTAGTGTTGATTGCTACAAGTTTCTGGGCTACAGAGGTAGGTCAGAGTTTTTAAGCAAACAGATCTATGTTCCCTGTCTCACAAACACTGTGTTAAGATAAGTGTGCTCTTAACACAGTTGTTCCCAGGGGGTAGATGGTATTCCACATAGACTTAAAATTCTCCACAATGAATTTCTGTGTATGCTATCAAATGCCTTTGTAAAGTCTATGAAGTTCAGTATTAATTGTTTCTGCTTTTCAATATGTTCTTCAAGTATAGTATTATTCTTAGAGTAAAGATCTGGTCGAGACAGCTTCTCCCTTTCGCAAATCAATCTTGTTTTTCTCTCATTGCGGTATCCACTATATCTTTGTCTATTCAAAATGACCTTGCAAAATACTTTTGACGCAACTGATATTAAGGTTACTCCTTCTCCAATTGTTACAGTCACTAAGGTTGCCTTTTTTTTGGTATTTTAACAATGATTCCTATTTTCCACTTAGAAGGGGACTTTTTCTGATGAATAACAACATACAAAATTATGATCCGTTGAGTGATTTTGCTAACTATGTAAACTGATAATCAATAATATTATACGTTTATGATTATTTAAAGAAGTAATATTGATTGTGTTTTTTTTTCATTTGTGTAATGTGTGAATATGTTAGTCTCTGCATCTCCAGTTTTCACGTACCTATAAGAATAAAAGGCCAACAAATATAAATAACATATAGATATTATTAGGGCATTAAAACCTTTATATTCCTACATTATGAAATAGCAGAGATTAGATATGGTGATGACACAGTATTACTGTCCACATCACAAAAAGAAATGGACAAAATAATTATGTCAGTCCGTAAGAATAGTGAAGAGCACAACCTCTATCTTAATCCGAAGAAAACTAAATTAATGACAACAGACAAAACAAATAAGTCAATTGAAATATGTATCAGTAAGGAAAAATTGGAAGAGGTAGAGAGTTTTAAATATATTGGATCATTACTAAATAATAATGGAGATACAATTAGAGAAATCACAAGGAGGACATCCATCGGTCTTCAGAAAGTAAAAGATGGTGTAGAGAGGAACAGAAAGATCTACAAAAGTAAGATTTTTAAGGGTGTGCATCTTTCCAATTGCAACATATGCCTGTGAAAACTGGACACTTAACAAAACAGCTGAGACGCACATAAATGCCTTTGAATGTAAATACTACATAAGAGTTCTTCAAATATCATGGACACAAAAAAGAACAAATATATCTATACAACAAGAACTTAATATTGAATAATGTTGGCTAATAAAGAGGATTAAACAGAGAAAACTTAAACATTCTGGACAAATTAAACGTCATGATAATTTAGAGAATACCGCCTTGGAAGGGTACATAATGGAAAAAAGAAACAGAGGATGACCAAGACAAAGATGGCTACATGAACTCGTTTATAATCTACAAATGGATGCATCAGCAGCTGTGCATCCTGCTTACAACTAAGATGCCTTCAGGAGAGGTGTTAGCGAGGCAAAGTTATGAACTGACTAAACTGGTGCAACGAAAACCACGGTGTTACGCAATCCGCTTCAGAGACCCACCAAGAATACAGGCTCAAGCCCTGTGATACTCTGAACCTCTTTCGGGGACCACACAGGAGACCACGGGACCTAACGAGGACCACAGGTGTAAATTCAGTAGGATCATAGTGCGGTCTTGGTGGTAGAAGCGAACGAAGAAGAAGAAGAAGAAGATTAGAATTTTGTAATCATACTTCTAAGTATATATTTATAATTTCTGCAAAGAGAGAGGGAAAACGTGGAATTTATCCTCAATTTAGAGATTATGAGCTACTAGTTTTAGGTCATTGTCATCATTAGATGCCATTCAGACAGGCGCGAAGGTCGTGTTGTTTTTATCAAATATCTCGAGCTGATATTTTCTATTATCTCAGTTGGTGACTTTTTATTATGTCATCACGTTAGGTTGTCCGTGAGTTTTATTCTAACAGCTATTTCTAGAATTATGGATACATTTCTTAGGAGTAACTAGAAATATCAACTTCTCTTATTCGTCATTGCACTCAGTGCTCCTGCACATTAATAAAATGTATGAACTCTGTGCCCTGCCACAAGTTCCAGTTTGAAATTGCATATATTTTTCAAGAAAAGTATGAACCTGTGTTCATCATGGCAGTTGCTTCAGTTTAGTGTGTTCTTGAACTTTGAACATAACCAGGTTTTCTATACTTTAGGGCAAGCGATTAGCTCAACTTTCCGTATCTTCAAAACATTATTTTGTCATCCATTACATGACATCATAACTAACACCCATCCACCATCTTTTGTTTTAATTAATGTTTCGTATTATACTATCACACAATTTAATGAGAGGATTCATTTTTTAATCACGTTTTTTTTCACTCATTTTTTTCTATCAGCATTTGTAAAGTAATACAACAATGTTATTTATGTCACAACAACACTCGTCTCTAGATTATCTCCCTTCTTTCGCTTCACTTCTCTTCACTTTATTTCTCTTGGCCAACCACTTATTTGACAATCCAGAAAGTCAGCTCGCGCGCGAGCGTACAAAACAATCTTGAGATTAAAGTGGAACCCACTAAATATCATATCGCTTTATGTCACAGTTTGGATATTTTCACAGAAAATTGTATCCCCGCCCAACTCCCATAAGTAACTAGTGGGCTTTACTCCGATTTATATCACCCCGTTGAATGGCACAAATCAGTTAATGTTAGCATATTACTGCACGTGAAGGAGTTAAAGACCCCGCTTTGTATCACAAACTGGAAGAGTCCAAACTATAAACATCTCACAAAGCGTTATCAGCTTCGCGACTCATCAAAGAAGGGACCGGCCGTTTGATCACCGAGTATATACTGCATCAAATATTTGAACATGTGGATATCACAACTAAGGTCTGGTGAATCAAAGGATTACCACGGCCGCCTTTTCAGACGATAGTGATTAAAATCTCTCTTCTTTCGGTCATTGTTTTTTTTTTCTTTATGAAGATGTGGGTGGTGTTGGCATCGTCAGTTGATAGCTGGTCATTCTCGAGAAGTGTACAGTGAATCATATGGCCTAGAACTCCTCTCTGGTTCTCGTTGCGACAAGTAATGACTACTAAACGCAAACGTGTCGATCTGGATTTAAGCGCTAAAATGGACATTCTGAAGTAAGCTGATGTAAAAGTTACGAGAAAGGACATTGTGGATATATATAGTACTGGGCACAGTTAAGGGCCTGTCATTAATTTCAAGCATATTTTTATTTTGATTGCCGTACTAAAACTGTAAATAAATTTATTGTAGAATCTTGATTAAATTGCATTTTCAGGCAGTCCTCTATGCAGCCGGGCATAAACAACACCAACTGTTCATCACAACAAGTGTGATAGTCACGTGAGGTAACATCCTCCTAGCCAAAATGTTAGGGGATTTTAAAAAGTGTCAGCATGACCAAACAGGTCATTCAATCGTGCTGATTTGTACTGCACGTGAAAGAGGCATCCTTGATGAAGACTTCTCACCTTCATATCATGTTTATTAAAGCGGTGGTTCTAAGGACTGTTATAGCGGAATGTGGGGTGGGTGATACGCTCTCCACTCCACTGAAATGTCTCCATGGCGTGCGTCTCAAATAGCCACTGCCAGTCAAGTCCAGCTCCTGGCCTTCTCGTGGCAGAACTGTTCAAACTGACAGGAGAAGGGGCGAAGCGAATATCTGGCGCATGAAAACCAGACGCTTCGGGTAGATGGGAGTCATGTTTGGTAGCTCATCTACCGCTGCTGGCGAGATTCTTCAGCTGCCGTGCGTGGAGTGGGCTCCTCCCGGCCAGTGAAGAAAGGTGCGAATGGGGTTGCCGGGCCGCACCACTGTGGAAGAGGTCAAAGAAAGGATTAAGCGAAGTAAACAGTAGTCAAATCACAGCACCTCTGGTCTGGAGGTCGGCCACGTCCTATGTACATTCACATTGGGCGAAATGCCTGAACCGGCTTAACACAGAGGTTAAGACACTGCTGGCGAGATTCTTCGGGTGCCACACGTGGAGTGAAACTCCTCCCGGCCGATGAAGGAAATGCAAAAAAAGAAATTAGGATTGTCGTGGGCGCCATGTGAAAAGGTGATGGAAAGGATAAAGTGAAGCTTAGTCGGTATGTCCAGTAGTCTCGCGGTGAGAGCTACTCATACCACGGCACCTCTGCTCTAGAGGCCGGCCACGTCCGTATTACACCCATTCATTAATTAATTCATTCATTCATATGCATGTCTCTTGCGGAATTTTGCCTCCCAAACAGCACTCATGTAGGCCTCTCGGTTGTGAGCAAGATGGCCTGCTGCTGCTGCGTCCATTTGCAGATCGTCAACGATTTCTTGCAGCCATCTTCGTTTTGGTCTTCCTCTTTTTCTTTTTCCCGTTATGTATCCTTCCAATACGGTCTTCTCTAAATTATCATGACGTTTAATGTGTCAAAAATATTTAAGTTTCTCTCTTTAATCCTCTTTACTAGCCAGCCTTCTTCAATATTAAGCTCTTGTAGTATAGATATATTTGTTCTTTTTTGTGTCCACGATATTTGGAGATCTCTTCTGTAGCATTTACATTCAAAGTCATTTATGTGTTTCTCAGCTGTTTTGTTAAGTGTCCAGAACTCACAGGCATATGTTGGAATGGAAGAGATGCATGTCCTTAAAAATCTTATTTTTGTAGTTCTGTCTGCTCCTCTCCAAAGATTCTTTATTTGTATTACTTTCTGAAGAGCAAGAGATGTCCTCCTTTTAATTTCCCTCATTGTATCTCCATTATTAGTTATCAGTGATCCAAGATATTCAAAACTCTTCACTTCTTCCAATTTTTCCTCATTGATATATATTTCAGCTGTCTTGTTTGTTTTGTCAGTTGTCATCAATTTAGTTTTCTTTGCATTAAGATAGAGGTTCTGCTCTTCGCTGTTCTTACGGACTGACATAATTAGTTTTTCCATTCCTTTTTTGTGTTGTGGACAGTAACACTGTGTCATCAGCATATCTAATCTCAGGTATTTCATAACCTCCAATTGTTATGGCATCGTAATATTCTTTGTCTACATCTTCTCTAACATTCCTCATTATATTTTCAGTATACAAGTTAAATAAGTGGGGTGACAATATGCACCCCTGACGGACCCCTTGTTTTATGTCAAACCAAGTTGTTGTTTCACCATTTAATCTTACTGCTGCTTGTTGGTCTAGATACAGAAGTGATGTTAATTGTATCAAATGTGTTGGAAATCTCATTTTTTACATTATTTCACAAAGTTTCTGGTGTTGTACACAATCAAATGCCTTTGAGTAGTCTATAAAGGTTAATATAGATTCACATTAAACTCTCTGCATTTCTCTATTATTAATCTTACATTGAATATATGATCTCTTTATTCTCTTCCTTGCCTGAAACCAGCTTGGACCATATTGACTTCTTCTTCTATTTTCTTACGAAGTCTACCCATTATGATTTTTAACAGAATTTTACTGGCATGACTAATCAGGGAACAGTTCTATAGTTTGTACATAATTTCAGGTTACCTGTTTTTTGGCAGTGGTATGAATACAGTTCTTTTTCTTTCTTTTGACCAAATACCTGAATGCCATATCTTTTTGCACAGTGCATGATAGATTGTTGCACACTCCTTTCCTCCTGCTTTAATAGATTCAGCTGTTATCTCATCACATCCTGGTGATTCACCATTTTTCATATTCTTTATTGCCCATAAAACTTCTTCTATTGTCGGTTCGGGTTCTTTCTCCTCCAATAATAATTCACACTGTTGATTTCTATTTCCACAGTCGGTTGTTTCATACATTCCTTTGCAATATTCCTTCCATCTTTCTAGAATTTCCTCTGTCTCTTTCAAGGTATTCCCCATCTCATCACAAATTACATTTAGCTTAGGTGTGACATTTCTCGTCAGTGTCTTCATTTCTTTAAACATTTCACTATCTCTTACACACTTCTGATGTTCTTCTATTCTTTCACAACAATCTTGTATGTATTGTTCTTTGTCTTTTCTTATGTTTCTTCGTACTTCTTTTGTTAAAGTTTTATGTTTCTCTTTGTTGTTGTTCGTCACTTTCCATTGCGTCTTCATTTCTCTACGTTGTTTTATCAGTTCTAGTGTTCCTGCTGTAATCCATCCATTCTTTTGTGTTTTCTTTACTGGAACCATGTCTTTAGCTGTTGTTATTAAGATATCTTTGGTCTGCGTAGCCAATTCATCTGGTGTCATCTCCTCCTGTACAGCCATCAGGATTTCGAAACAGTTTTTCACTTCTATACTGTATTGTTCTGGTATATTTGTAAGATCAAAGTGGAGTGATATTGATCCCGTAACTGCTTTTTTTATCTTTACCTTCATGTCTGCTATTAATAACTCATGGTCCGTGTCACAATCAGCAACTGGTAAAGTTTTTGCTGTTGTTATACTTGACCTCCACCTTCTTTGCACTAAAATGTAATCTATTTGATTCCTGGTTTTACCATCAGGTGATCTCCATGTGTAAAGTCTTCTTGGATGTTGTTTAAAAAGTGTGTTAGCGATCATTAGCTCATGTTCCATGCAAAACGCCATTAGATTGTCACCTGCCTCATTTCTATGTCCTATGCTAAATTTCCCTACAACATGTCCTTCATCTTCTGCTCTTTCTGTACCAATTTTTGCATTAAAATCACCCATTATTAATACAATATTATTTTTCCGCACCTGGTCTATTGTCGTTTGCAGTGTGTTATAAAAGTTTTTTACTTCCTCTTCTTCTGCTGCTGATGTAGGTGCATATATCTGAATGATTGTTACATTTCCAGAAATGCCCTTAAGTCTGATTGTTAGGATTCTATCACTTACTGGACTGTAGCCTAGTAATGCTTTTGATGTTGATTTGTCCAAATAAAAAGCCACTCCATTCTTTCCTCCTACTTCTCCGCCAGAGTATATAAAGATATTATCATTCTCGCTCTTGAAGTGTCCTGATCCTTTCCATCGATATTCGCAGATTCCCAAAATGTGTATCCCCGTTCTTTTCATCTCGTCACTTATTACTTGATATTTTCCCTCATACATACTTCTTACATTCCATGTTCCTACTCTTATTTTTCTTTTTAGTTTGATGCAGGGGTTTTCCTTAGTAACACTGTCAGGATTTTGTCCGTCATCACAAATTACTAGTACTGACCTCTGCCTCACACTCTTCCCCAGTGTTAAAATTAGATCTACACAGATATACACATACAATATATACACTACAATAGATATACACCCATACTGGTAAAATATGCCTAAACCGGCTTAAATCAGGGGTGAAACATGATGGCTACGCATGTCACAGTACCTCCGCTCTAGAGCTCGGTCACGCCCTAAACACGCCCATACTGGGATAATATGCCTAAACCGGATCAATCCAGAGGTGAAACTTACTAGTGGCGAGGATTCGTCCTCCTGGACAAAAGCTCCGTCCTGGTCACAACTAGGAAGGGTAGCGGCCACGACCACAAAATGCTGAAGTCGGAGACACTGGACGAGTGCAATCTAGACCTCTTACCCGTCGGGGATATACTGATATCCAAAAGACGTCGAGGTTTTCCGGTGAGAAAGTCCAACTCTAGATTAAACTGGTGCAATGAAAACCACGGTGTCACGCATTCCCGCTTCTGAGACCCACCAAGAATACAGACTACAGACAAAAGCCCTGCGATACTCTGAACCTCTTGTAGTCCTCTCGTGAATCTCGTGTGGTAAATTCAGTAGGATCACGGGGCGGTCTTGGTGGTAGAAGCGAACAAAGAAGAAGAAGAAGAAGATTTAAAGCAGTTTAGGGGTATCTTCGTCATTTGAAAAACACCATGCCACAGCGAAGGCGTTTTAGCACCTTTGAGCGTCATCGGGTCATAGCCTTGGTTGAAAGCGGTTTATCTGACCGTGAAGTTGCACGGCGTTCGGGGATGTCCCATTCTACCATCCAAAGGCATTTGGAGCGATTTCGCGCAACCAGAGGAGTAGAAGACAGACATCGTTCAGGCCGACCTTGTTGCACGAGTAGACAAGATGACAGATACCTACAGCTGTCAACACTTCGCAACCGGACAATAACGTCTTCTACTCTCAGAAACCAGCTAATGAATATGGCAAACGTCAATGTTAGCGGCAGAACAATTCGCAGGCATTTAAGAGAATCTGGGCTGGCTTCACCACGACCAGCAATAAGAATACCTCTTACTCCAGCTCACTGCAGAGTTAGAGTTGACTAGTACCGGCAGCATATCCGTCTGATGAGGTGCAAGTGGGGTGAAATGCTGTTCATGGACGAATCCCGCTTCAGTATGTCCTTCAATGATAGCAGAATCCGTGTTTGGAGAAGGCCAGGGGAACGGTTTCATGACGCCACTATCCAAGAGGTGGATCGTTACGGAGTGAGACCAATCATGGTCTGGGGTGGCATCAGCAGGCACGGCAGAACTCCCCTCCATGTCATTCATGGCACCCTAACCGCCCAGCGATACCTGAATGAAATTCTGCAACCCACTGTCCAGCCTACCTTGCAAGCCATGGGTGCAGGGGCAAACCTACAAGGCGATAACGCAAGACCACATCGGGGTCGTGGTGTAGAAGATTTTCTTCAAGAGCAAAGGATCATTGAATCAATCGGCCAGCTCGGTCGCTCGATATGTCGCCCATTGAGCACATTTGGGCTGTCCTAGCCAGACGGGTTTCGACAAATCATCTTCTACCTGTTGATGTCACCCAGCTGACCCTTTTCCTTCAACAAGAGTGGCAGGCCATCCCACAGAATGTCCTAACAACCCTGGTTAATTCGATAAGGCAACGGTGCGTCGAATGTCTGGCAGCGAACGGTGGCCACGCGCGATACTGACATGTTTGTTGTTTGAAGACCATTCTTGTCAATTTTTAGACATGGGGTGAGCGATTTCGCCAGCTTGCTGTATGTGTATTCCTATTCCGATTTGCAAATAAAATGACTGAATTTGTTCAGTTTTAAATGTTGTTTTCTTTGGTTCTAATGGCTTGTTTGTTAGTCAGTTGATTTTGTTTTTGTAAGAATTGAAAAAACCGGCCCTTAACTTGTGTCCAGTAGTATATATGGAATTTACGTTTCAACTGTATCGAAACTTGTTTAAAAAAAAGAATGTTTCAGCTGATGATGGCTTGCTAGCAACGGAGACGCAGTCAGTAGTTGCAGTAAAAAAAAAAGGTAGACAGCGACACTGAGGATAGTATGATGACAGAGTCCGTCACGGACCAGATGTCTACAACACCTATTTCTTATGCTTAGTCAGCAAGAGCTTTCGAGACTGTGCGTTCGTTCGTTCTCATCTCGCCTTGGTCTTCTCTTTCTTTTTTCCCCATTATCTACCCTTCCACTAAGGTCTTCTCTAGATTATCGTGACGTTGAATGTGTCAAAAATATTTAAGTTTTTTTCTGTTTAACTCTGTTTACTAGTCACACTTCTTCAATATTAAGTACTTATAGTATGGATATATTTGTTTTTTTTTTTTTGTGTTCATGATATTTGACGAACTCTTGTGTAGCATTTACATTCAAAGGCATGTATGTTTTTTTCAGCTGTTTTGTTAAGTGTCTAGGTCTCACAGGCATATGTTGCGATGGGAAAGATGCATGACTTAAAAATCTTATTTTTGTAGCTCTTTCTGTTCCTCTCCACAGATTCTTTAGCTGTTTTACTTTCTGAAGAGCGATAGATGTCCTCCTTTTAGTTTCTCTCATTGTATCTCCATTATTGGTTAGCAGTGATTAATGATATTCAAAACTCTCCACTTCTTCCAGTTTTTCTTCATTGATACATATTTCATCTGCCGTGTTTGTTTTGTCAGTTGTCGTGAATTTAGTTTTCGTTGCATTAAGATAGAGGTTTTGCTCTTACAGACTGACACAATTAGTTTTTCCATTCCTGTTATGTTGTGGACAGTAATACTGTGTCATCACCTTATCTTACCTCAGGTATTTCATAATCTCCAATTGTTATGGCATCGTAATATTCTTTGTCTACATCTTCTCTAACATTCCTCATTATATTTTCAGTATACAAGTTAAACAAGTAAGGCGACAATATGCACCCCTGATGGACCCATTGTTTTATGTCAAACCAAGTTGTTGTTTCACCATTTATTCTTACTGCTGCCTGTTGGTCTAGATATAGCAGTGATGTTAATTGTATCAAATGTGTTGGAAATCCCATTTTTTAAAATATTTCCCAAAGTTTCTGGTGTTGTACACAATCAAATGCCTTTGAGTCTTCTATAAACGATAAATATAGATTCACTCTCTGCATTTCTCTGTTATTATTCTTATATTAAATATATGATCTTTTGATCCTCTTCCTTGCCTGAAACCAGCTTGGGCCATATTGACTTCTATTTTCTAACGAAGTCTACCCATTGTGATTTTTAACAGAATTTTACTGGCATGACTAATCAGGGCAACAGTTCTGTAGTTTGTGCATAATTTCAGGTTACCCTTTTTTGGCAATGGTATGAATACAGTTATTTTCCATTCATTTTGCCAAATACTAATGTTGGAAGAAAATGCTATATTGAGCTTGTATTGTTTTATGGAAGTGAATCATGGACCATAGGAAGGTCTGCAGAAAAATCATTGGAAGCAGCAGAAATGTGGTTTATTATAAGAATGTTGCGAATCCCTGCACAGCAAAAATAACTAATGAAGAATGTATGAGAAGAGCTGGAGAGACCCAAAAAAAATCTTGTAAAAAAAATAAGAGAGAGAGACAATGTTCTTTCATAGGACATGCAATGAGAAGAGGGGCATTGAAAATATTATAACAACAAGAAAAATAGAAGGAAGAAGATCAAGAGGAAGACAAAGAGAAACGATACTGGAGAGTCTGACGGGATGGTGTGAGAGGAGATCACCAACTGAACTGATGGCCTGCATGAAAGATCGAGTACTCTGGAGAAGCATAATAGCCAACGCCAGTCGGCATGACACCTGATGATGATGATGATGATGTCCGATTTTAGTGTTACCTATTGTGTAATTTAATAACTAAGAATTACTGTATTTTGTAATTAATATATTTTATTTCCGATATCGACAACTTTATCTCTTTGTTATGTGTTTAATGTTGCAAATGATGTGCATGCATATACCGGGGCAGTTAAAATCCTTTTAATGGTCCCAGTTACATCTCCCTTGCAGAACTTTGCCTCCCTAACAGCTCTCCTGTAGGCCTCTCGGTTGTAAGCTAGATGGCCTGCTGCTGATCCATCCATTCGCAGATTATCAACGATGTATTGCAGCCATCGTCGCCTTGGTCTTCCTCTCTTTTAAATGTTCTCAATTAAATATTAAATATCTATCTATCTATCTATCTATCTATCTATCTATCTATCTATCTATCTATCTATCAATCAATCAATCAATCAATCAATCTTCTCTCCGCCTGTCTCCTCCTTTTCTCTCCTTGTCTGTCCGTGTTTCTCTCTTCTATATGCCTCTCAGGCCCTCGAAAGTCTGGCATATTAAAGGGTAGTGTGAAAATAAATCAAAACTTGCCTCGATCTTTCTAAGTTTCAAGTTAGGAAGGGAGATTTCATAATCATAATTTGTAATTTATATGTTATGACTAGAGTAAAGGACGTTGGAATATATTTCACAAACGAAACATTGTTACCTGTTTTTGTGATCAGTTATTTAAATCGAAAATTGTTAGAGTCATCCATGAAAGCAGTCGTTCAGCAAAATAACTTTTGGCATGTTCTTGAAAACTAAACATCCAACAACTTCATAACTTTTGCCGCTACTAATTGGCTAGATGAGATCATATCATTGCAATTTTCTTTCGCTTACTTGTATTTGTACTCCTTACTTTAATGCATTAGCTACATTTGCCTGTTTCAGTTGTCATTCAGTTGTGCTGTTTTATTCCTTTTTTTTTGTATAGTGAAGACTCTCTGAGATAGACAAAGTGTAAAAGATGCTATCATGAGTAAAGCTTTCAAACGCTTTCCTAGATCTTTAGAAAACTATACTTTACTAGCAGAGGTACGCTGTGCTGTCTTGATAGTTCTGGGCTGTCTCTACGTCTGCCTGTTGTTTTTCTAGTTTCTCAAGATCTGTTTAATACAAGTCAACGTTTCGTTGCATTTCATATTTCTCAGTGTAATGTATTCTCGTCTTACTTGCACCAAACAATAACAATATTTTTTTTCTGGTATTGTACAGTGGAAATGAAATGATTTAATAGATTTATTTTCTACTAGCTTATTACCCGGCGTTGCTCGTGAATTTATTAATTATTAACACTGTGGAGTGGATTTGAGATGGTCATGTTTCTCTCACGGACAACTTTATGTTGCTTGTTCCTGAAGGTGTAATTAAAAATTTTCTATATAATCAATTTTTGAGTTAAATTAATATTATAGTGAAATATGTAAAAGACTTTACTCTATAATGAGTAGACTGCCCCTGTGAGTTGTTGATCGTCATCGAGAACGCAAGTCTCACTGGAAAGTGCAGTCTCTTAAAAGAGAGATCCGTAGGAATGAGTGGTATCCGTGAGATAAAAACTGCTTCACCCTTCCCTGTCCTGTTAAGATAGTTTCTTCATCGGTCGTTTCTGATTATTTGCACATGTCACCACCATCCCATCCCCACCCCTAGGCCCCCCATGCCGATGTGTGCTGAACATGGACTTAAACGGATAGGGAGTGTCACTATTCATCTCAGCTATCAGAAAAATATGGACTCGACACTAATATCGGTCGTTTTCGATTATATTTACAAGTCACCCACATCCCACCCCCAGCCCGAGGTCCCCCATGCTGATGGAGGCTGAATTTGAGTGTCACTATTCATGTCAGCGACATAGAAAACTATGGATTTGACACTAATATCGATCGTTGTCGATTATTTGTACATGTAACCCCAACCCACCCCAGCCCATGCCCCCCCCCCCAATGCCGATAGAGACTGAACACGGACTTAAACAAAATCGAGAGTGTCACTATTCATCTTAGCTACCCCCGAAAACTATGGATTTGACACTAGTATCGGTCGTTTTCGATTATTTTTACACGACATGCACATCTCACCCCCCAGGTCCCCGTATGGGTGCTAGGGATATGTTACCCCCACAGTACTTTTCTCCAGATTGTAAGTCATATATGTACCAAGTTTGGTGAAAATTGCTTTAGACATTCCAGAATTATGCTGGAACACACACACATACACGCACACACACACGCACACACACGCATGTATATATATATATATATATATTCTGCTCCTACGACTGTACGAGCAGTGATTCACTACTGTATCTTTAACATCTATATGTCTATATATCTATTTGTTAGTATGTATCTATCCCACCACTGCATATTGTCTATGGAACGTGCATACAAACAGAATAAATAAATTCACATTCACACACACTTTGATTTCATAATCCACCCCAACCAGGTATAGGTATAGTTCCGTCAATGTTTTCTTGGTTCTTTTATTTTTCAGTAACTGAAAAAAAAGGGAGCAACTGATGAGCGAGATCGGCCGCAATCAACCATTCCTGGACAATAATTAGATTTCCTACAGTAAAGTGAAAACAGGAAACACTACACGATTGTCACGATGTTTACCACTTGGCTAGTTCTTCTGTCTTGCGTTGCAACTGGTAAATCACTTCTAATCTTTGTTGTTTTGCTCTTCATCATTATGTCTCTTAAACACAATCACTATTAGCGTCATGTATGTGATAATCACCCATAAATATCCTGTCGTAGAATAATTGATGGGACTAAAGTGAGATAGATTGTAGAAACAACAAAATGGGTTCCACTACATAATATCCTTGAACATCTCAGTCATATCTATGTTTTGTTGACTTCTTTTTTTTGTTAGTGAGTGAAATGTGGTTCTACTACGGATAGCAATTCCTTTACAGTTCATCATTCATTCATTTGCACGTCCCCTGGGGAACTTTGCTTCCCTAACAACACTCCTGTATTCCTCTCGGTTGTGAGCAAGATGGCCTGCTGCTGATGCATCCATCTGCAGATCATCAACATGTCTTGCAGCCATCTTCGCCTTGGTCTTCATCTCTTTCTTTTTCCCATTATGTACCCTTCCAAGCTGTCTTCTCTAGATTATCATGACGTTTAATGCGTCCAAAATATTTAAGTTTTCTTTGTTTAATCCTCTTTACTAGCCAGCCTTCATCAATATTAAGTTCTTGTAGTATGGATATATTTGTTCTTTTTTTTGTGTCCTTGATATTTGAAGAACTCTTAGAGTAATGTTGATACTTATGATACTTGAAATTCTGATACACAGGTGTACGCTGTCAGTGTCCTCCAGGCTGGTTATATAACTTGAATTCATGCTACGGTTATGGAGCCAATTCTGCAAGTTGGGGAGATGCCCAGGTCAGTTTCATATTCATTTACTCTTCAAAATATTTATTTAGTTTTCTTATTTAACTTTCGCAAATCAGCAAAAGATATGCCGTCTGCAGCTTATTTTGTTAGTGCAAAATGGAAGTGTTGGTCATATAAAAGTAATAAAACAATATAAACGATACGTGTATCGTTTGAATTATTAAATTCATAATTTAATTTATTAACGTTATCTGCACGTCTCCGTCTTACAGACGAGGTAGTCTTAAATACTTTCTCATTTCTATATTTTCCAGTTGAAGCTCAGTCCAGCTGAATTACTTTTATATCCATATGAAGGAAGAAGAATGGTTTCGTACTCAATAAATATTTTGTTGACATTCAGAAAAATTCACTCATGAATTTGCTTCTTTCGTATTCCCAACTTCGTAAACTGAATTCCAAAATTTCAGATAAAATCCACAAAAAAGCCTCCACCAGGAGAAACAAAACCATTTTACCAACAACTCACGCAGCAACCACACTTTACTTCCTTTAACAAGCTGCATCATAACTGTATCATAATAAAATAGGTAGTGGTAGTAGTTCATTTTTGTGGAACATGATAAAAATAAAGTATCTTTCATAGCAGAGTTTTTAGAATTCATCATAGATCTTTTAAAATATCCGCTTTAACCTGTTTGTTGTCATAACCCAAAACAGTCACCTAGAACAACTCTCAGTAGTTTCTCTCAAATATCTTTAACTAAAACTTTGCAGAAGAGAATAGCTGGAATGAATATTCTACAATACCACAGGACTCGACAGTTACAAAAAAAAATCAACAAATCTTTAAATATGAATTTCCATTTGTTAAATGCGTGTTGCAAATGGATGTGGTGTTTAAACTGATGGAAACAATTACAATGAACAACGGTCCGGGCGATTAACATCGCCATGGGACCCTCACACTAACATACAACATCAAAACATGCTAATTCATATTCTCAAAAACTCCACCATACCTTATACACGAGTCCATTCCGTGTCCAAAGGGACGAATCAACTTTCAGTTACACAGCCACACATGTTTTTGTCCTAAAAATGACAAATCCATTGACAAAAACTCATCATCATCATCATGTGCCGTGCCGACTAGCGTTGGCTATTATGCTTCTCCAGAGTACCCGATCCTTCATGCAGGCCATCAGTTCAGTTGGTGATCTCCTCTCACACCATCCCGTCAGACTATCCAGTATCATTTCTCTTGGTCTTCCTCTTGACCTTCTTCCTTCTATTTTTCCTGTTGTTATAATATTTTCAATGCCCCCTCTTCTCATTGCATGTCCTATGAAAGTACATTGTCTTTCTCTTATCTTTTTGACAAGGTTTTTTGTCTCTCCAGCTCTTCTCATACATTCTTCATTAGTTATTTTTGCTGTCCATGGGATTCGCAACATTCTTCTAAGAAACCATATTTCTGCTGCTTCCAATGATTTTGTGCAGACTTGCCTATTGTCCATGATTCACTTCCATATAACAAGATAGGTTCAATATAGCATTTTAGGACTCGTTTTCTAACATTCATTGATAAGGATGTGTTGGTTAATATGTTTCTTATTCTCTGAAATGCAGTCTTTGCTTGGCCTATTCTGTTCCTAATTTCTGTTCTGCATTTACCATCTGAAGTTATTACTGCTCCAAGGTATTTGAATTTCTGCACCTGCTTTAGAATAGTTCCGTTTAATGTAATACTGCATGCTGGTGGATTCTGTTTCTTAGATATAACCATAGTCTCTGTCTTTTTGATGTTCAAAGTAAGGCCTTTCTCTTCACTTTCTTTGGCGACTTTATCCAAGAGATTTTGCAGGTCTTGTTGGTTCTCAGCTATCAGTACTGTGTCGTCAGCATACCGAAGGTTGTTAATATTGTATCCTTCAATGTTCATGCCTGGTTCTGTGATGATTGTTCTTAGAATATTCTCGCTATACAGAGAAAAAAGGTCTGGAGATAGTATACATCCTTGTCGCACCCCTTGTTTTATAGGTTGATATTTTCCAATTCTATTTTCAACTCGAACTGCTGGTTCCTGCTGCCAGTATAGATGTTTTACAATCCTCAGGTCTTTGCCGTCTATATTGATGTCTTCAAGCATTTTAATAATTTCATTATGTTTCACCTTGTCAAATGCCTTGGTGTAATCAATGAAGCATAAGTAGAGATCTTTCTGTACTTCTAAAGCTCTTTCTGTTAGTGTTCGTAAAGCATAAATGGTATTGTGTGTTCCCTTTCCTTCAACAAATCCATACTGTTCATCTGCTATTTCCATTTTTATCTTTTTCCTTGTTCTTCTCATAATGATTCTCAGAAGTAGCTTCGTTATGTGACATGAGAGCCTGATAGTCCGGTGGTCGTCACATTCCTTTGCACCTGGTTTCTTTGGTAGTGCTATAAACGTGGATTTAATCAGGTCACTAGGAATATAACCACTGTTGTAAATGTCATTCAGTAACTTGGTTATTATTTTTATTCCTGTCTCCTCTAGTGCTTCTATTTCTTCTATTGTTATATTATCAGGCCCAGTTGCTTTTCCTTTCTTCATGTGTTTGACGGCATCTATGATTTCATCTTCAAGTATTGGTGGTCCATCACAGTTTTCAGTATCTGGTGTTAATTCTGGTCTTTCTCCTCCATATAGCTCACCGATATACTCTGTCCACCTGTCCACAATGTCTTCTTTTCCCATTAACATTTTAGCTTCTTTCGATTTCAGGCATCCTGTGGTATATTTTGTTTTCCTGCCTGTGAGTTCATTAATTCGTTTGTGCATGTTTTTGCTGTCTTTAATATGAGAGCCCTCTATCTGTCTGCACTGCTCATTTAACCACACTTCTTTTGCTTCTCTGCATTTGCGTCTTATTTCTTTATTTATCTTGTTATATTTTTCTCGTTATTTTTACTATAGAACATATTGAAAAGCAAAAACCATTAATCCTGAACTTCATAGACTTTAAAAAGGCATTTGATAACATACACAGAGATGAGACTCATTGTGGAAAATTGTAAGAATATACGCGAATGACCATCTAAGATTGTCAACATCATTAGAGACCTCTATAATGGATATGTTTGTGCAGTCAACACAGAAGAAGGAATGAGTGAATGGTTCCAGAATGAAACAGGCGTGAAGCAAGGATGTATATTAACTCCCTTGCTTTTTGGAATTGCCATAGACTTCAAAATAATAAAAAAAAGCTGCACAGGTAAAACGGGCATTGATTGGGTACATGGGACCCAACTTGAAGATCTTGATTTTGCAGATGACATAACTCATATCAATGACAATGTGAAATCAATACAAGACAAAAACAGTAACCTTGTCTTCAATGGCTAGTGAAATATGACTTGAAATTAACACGGAAAAACATAAATAATGAAACTTCGCATTAACCACGAAGGAAAAATATACGTAGAAGCAACAGCTGTTGAATAAATAAACGATTTTGCATACCTCATCAGCTACATAGACCAGGATGGTGACATGTGAAAGAAAGTTAGAATTCAAATTGCGAAAGTAGCATTGACCTTCAAAAATATTGAGAACATATGGCATTCAAAAGTTATAAGCACAAAAACCAAGTGATTATTCAATTCAAATGTAATATCCACCCTTATTTATGCATGTGAAGGCTGGAAAAGAACAAAAGAAATAGAGAAGAAATTAGACTCTTTCTAAAATAAGTGCCTAAGGAAAATACTCGCTATAAAGTGGAACGAATTCAAGAACAACGCAGAGATAAGATAGACGAGCAAAAAACCTATCTCATTTATAATGAGAAAAAGAAGATGTACATATGTCGGTCATGTGATGAGAAGAAACAATCAGAGAACCCCCAAACAAGCTATCAAGTGGAGCACAACAGGCCGAAGAAAAAGAGGTCGACCACATGAAACTCTAAAGAGGACATTGCTAAGAGATGCCAGTTCAGTGGGCATAAATTCCCTTGATGAGATTGAAAAGCTCGTGGAGGACAAGAACTCTTGGCGAACTACCATGTGGGCCCTATGACAAGAAATCTTGGCGAACTACCATGTGGGCCCTATGACAAGAAATCTTGGCGAACTACCATGCGGGCCTTATGACAAGAAATCTTGGCGAACTACCATGCAGGCCCTATGTGACGTTTAGTGGCACGAGAAGTATGTAAGATGTAAGAAATTAGGACAGAACGGATGAAATGAAACTCGTAACAACAATTTTAAACACTTGTTGGGCAGATGTAATCCCTTACCTCTCATCATTTGGTTCACATTCCACTAAAGAATATGTATAATCTTAGTTACGATGACCTGTAGTATAGTGTCTATAGAATGCGATATGACTATCTACACTAGAAACATTTGGTGAAATAATTTTTTATGATTAAATCAGTAATAACTGATGTAAGAACTTAAAAGCATTTATGTTTACGTGTATATAAACAGATATCATCAAGTATTATTTCGCCTACTATATTATTTGCATCACTTTCGGCACTCTTATAACGATAATGTTATATGTATTAATTTTTATAATGTTATTGTTTTTTACAGGCAACGTGCAGAGCGTATGAAGCAAAACTTGTTGAAATTGAAACTTCTGAGGAAAATGTTTTTGTGAAGGAATTGATTCGATCACGAGGAAGTAAAAATCATCACATTCTTTTTTGACAGAAAAATTTTAAAGCCAAACGTCACTATAAAGAGTTAAAATGTCAATGAACATTCAAAGCATAGTCGAAGGAGGTTGTCTCATGTCTATAAACACTTCACAAATTATATACATTTCTCATTATAAAAATAAATACAGTATACTTGTAACGCTTAACGCTACATTTTATTTCAAATAAAATAAAGAGGTTTTTTAATAAACTGAGAGAAAAATAGAAAAGAGAGAGTGAAAGAGAACAGAAAGAATAGAAAGAACAAGACTTAGTAATTTCATTCATTATGCTTATGCTATTTCTTGATTCTCTACATTCTACGCTTAAAGTTTATCCTGCCTGGATTGGTGGTATTGCAAGTTTCCGTGATGGAACCTTTGAATGGGCGACAACCCAAAAATTACTTTACTCATTCACGGACATGGCCCCTAGTGAACCAAATCGTGGTGAGGAAAATATACAACTGTGTCCACACACAGAGTTTTTGTAGTACTGTTACTTGCTAATACTTGCTTAAACCATTGTTACATTTCGAAAGTAACATTTTCAAAAACATAAGTCACTCCATTCACAACAGATGTTGTTGATCTGCGTGGGTGGATGTAGAGAATTATTGGATGCTTTATGTTCTACATGATCTATTTTTTAAAATCTAGGCACAAAATGTGACATCGGCACAGATGTTTTCAGTAAAGTCAAATATATCAAATACATTATCCTCTTCCAAAATGAATGGAGAATAAATGAAAATATGATTGTTAAACTGAAAGGTTTTTTGAAGCGTAAAATGTCTTTCATTTGAACATATTTCACAAAGACCTACACTCTCGTGCATATACACTTAAGTCATTTTAGAGCGATGCTCATCTTGTAATTTTCCCAAGTGGTTACGTATAGATCGTTTGTAACATATTTAAGCCGAGAGTTTTATCATTTTAGGTAACATAACGTCTGATTACCGCTATATTGTTAGTTTGTTAATATTTGATAATTCTTTTTCTGAATCAGTGCCAGATCGCCAGCTTTGTGAATGCAGATTTGTGCTGTCTTATATTAGAAAAGACTACTTCTAAAAAATATTTCGTCCACGAAAATATATAGAAAAATATTGTGCTATAATAGAAAAATCATACCGGCTGACTAAAGTGGGGACAAATATGTGTAAAATCACAATAAACTCTATTGCCCCTGGGAAAGATCCATTCATTTTATTATTTCTGTGTTAATTATTACTTTTATTGTGTGGGGTGCATGGGAGAATAGTAGTTTGTATGGGGTTCTTTGCGTTATAACGCGGGTTATAATAAACGTTACACTTCTGAGTTCCCATGGTTACAGTTAGGCAGGGGTCTGATAATAGATCAGAATCCTCAGCTTCTAGAAGAAGCCATAAGTCGTCAGTCCTTGTCCTGCTGGCCGTCCTGTCTACAAAAAACCAGAGCCATAGCGGCCACTTATTGTCATCACGACAAACGACAACCACGTGCTCCTCTATAGCACATCATTTCTCAGTACCATAACACCAACAAATCTCCCCACCCCCCGCGCGTCCCACATCATTCATTCATTCATTTGCATGTCCCTGGCGGAACTTTGCCTCCCTAACAGCACTTCTGTTGGCCTCTTGGTTGTGAGCAAAATGACCTGCTGCTGATGTATCCATTGCAGGTCATCAACGATGTCTTAAAGCCATTTTCGCTGTGATCTTCCTCTCTTTCATTTCCCCATTATGTACCCTTCCAAGACATTTTTCTTTAGATTATCATGACATTTAATGTGTCCAACCTATTTCTCTCTTTAATCCTCTTTAAAGACTAGCCAGCCTTCTTCAATATACAGTTACTTACATACAAGTATGGATATATTCCTTTTTTGTGTCTATGATATTTGAAGAACTCTTCTGTAGCATTTATATTCAAAGGCATTTATGTGTTTCTCAGCTGTTTTGTTAAGTGTCCAGGTCTCACAGGCATATGTTGTGATGGGAAAGATGCATGCCCTTAAAAATCTTATTTTTGTAGTTCTGTCTGTTCCTCTCCACATATTCTTTAGTTGTTTTACTTTCTGAAGAGCGATAGATGGCCTCCTCTTAGTTTCCCTCATTGTATCTCCATTATTAGTTAACAGTGATCCAAGATATTCAAAACTATCCACTTCTTACAATTTTTCCTCATTGATACTTATTTCAGCTGCCTTGTTTATTTTGTCAGATGTCATCAATATAGTTTTCTTTGCATTAAGATAGAGGTTCTGCTCTTCGCTGTTCTTACGGACTGACATAATTAGTTTTTCTTTTCCTTTTTGTGTCGTCGACATTAATACTGTGTCATCAGCATATCTAATCTCTGGTATTTCATATCCTCCAATTGATACGGCATCGTAATATTCTTTGCCTAGATCTTCTCTAACATTCCTCACTATATTTTCAGTATACAAGTTAAATAAGTAAGGCGACAATATGCACCTATGACGGACCCTTTTTTTCATGTCAAACCAAGTTGTTGTTTCACCATTTAATCTTACTGCTGCTTGTTGGTCTAGATACAGCAGTGATGTTAATTGTGTCAAATGTGTTGGAAATCCTATTTTTTTCATTATTTCACAAAGTTTCTGGTGTTGTACACAATCAAATGCCTTTGAGTAGTCAATAAAGGATAAATATAGATTCACATTAAATTCTCTGCATTTCTCTATTATTAATCTTATATTGAATATATGATCTCTTGATCCTCTTCCTTGCCTGAAACCAGTTTGGACCATATTGACGTCCTCTTCTATTTTCTTACGAAGTCTACCCATTATGATTTTTAACAGAGTTTTACAGGCATGACTAATCAGGGCAACAGTTCTGTAGTTTGTGCATAATTTTCAGGTTACCCTTTTTTGGCAGTGTATGAGTACAGTTCTTTTCCATTCTTTTGACCAAATACCTGAATGCCATATCTTTTTACATAGCGCATGATAGATTGTTGCACATTCCTTTCCTCCTGCTTTAATAAATTCAGCTGTTATCATATCCTGGTGATTTACCATTTTTCAGATTCTTTATTGCCCATAAAACATCTTCTATTGTCGGTTCGGGTTCTTTCTCCTCCAATAATAATTCACATTGTTGGTTTCTGCTTTCACAGTCGGTTGTTTCATACATTTCTCTGCAATATTCTTTCCATCTTTCTAGAATTTCCGCTGTCTCTATCAAGGTATTCCACATCTGGTCACAAATTACATTTAGCGTAGATGTGACATTTCTCGTCAATGTCTTCATTTCTTTAAACATTTCATTATCTCTTCCACACTTCTGATGTCTTTCTATTCTTTCACAACAATCTTGTATGTATTTTTTTTTGGTCTTTTCTTACGTTTCTTCGTTCTTCTTTTGTTAAAGATTTATATTTCTGTTTGTTGTTGTTTGTGACTTTCCATTGTGTCTTCATTTCTCTACGTTGTTTTATTAGTTCTAGTGTGCCTGCTGTAATTCATCCATTCTTTTGTGTTTTCTTTTTTAGAACCATGTCTTCAGCTGTTGTTATTAAGATATCTCTGGGCCGTGTAGCCAAGTCATCTGGTATCATCTCTTCCTGTACAGCCATCAGCATTTCGAAACGGTTCTTCACTTCCATACCATACTGTTCTTGTATTTTTGTAAGATCAAAGCGGAGTGGTCTTGATCTCGTAACTGTCTTTTTTATCTTTACCTTCATGTCTGCTATTAATAATTTATGGTCCGTGTCACAATCAGCACCTAGTAAAGTTTTTGCTAATGTTATGCTTCATCTCCACATTCTTTGCACTGAAAAGTAATCTATTTGATTCTTGGTTTTCTCATCAGGTGATGTCCAAGTGTAAAGTCTTCTTGGATGGTGCTTGAAAAGTGTGTTAGCAATTATTAGCTCATTTTCCATGGAAAAAGCCGTTAGATTGTCACCTGCCTCATTTCTATGTCCTATGCTAAATTTCCCTACAACATGTCCTTCATCTTCTGCTCTTTCTGTACTAATCTTTGCATTAAAATCCCCTATATCATTTTTCCGTACTTGGTCTATCGTGGTTTGCAGCGTGTTATAAAAGTCTTCTACTTCTTCTTCTTCTGCTGCTGCTGATGTAGATGCATAAATCTGGATGAGTGTTACATTTCTAGGAGTGCCCTTAAGTCTGATTGTGAGGATTTATCACTTACCGATTGTAACTTAGTAATGCTTTTGATGTTGATTTGTCCAAGTCAAAAATCACTCCATTCTTTCATCCCAGTTCTCCACCAGAGTATATAAAGATATTATCATTCTCGCTCTTGAAGTGTCCTGATCCTTTCCATCGATGTTCGTACATTCCCAAAATGTATAGCCCCGTTCTTTTCATCTCATCACTTTATTATTTGATACTTCCCCTCATTCATACTTCTTACATTCCATGTTCCTACTCTTATTTTTCTTTTTAGTTTGATGCAGGGGTTTTCCTTAGTATCACCGTCAGGACTTTGTCCGTCATCACAATTACTCCTACTGACCTCTGTCTCACACTCTTCTCCAGTGTTAAAATTAGATCTATCTGGCCTTGGGGCCTCACCACCAGATCTTTTTCCTATTTGACTTTCCATGTTGTTGTTTGGGTTTCTTGGTATATTTTCAGGAGATGGTTTACCATTGCTTTTCTTCCGGGCAGTGACTGTACTAGTCAGTGATCGTAGCCATTGTCCCTACATTGAGATCGTCTGCCTACCATCATAGAATGGTAACCATAACCAACATTATCTGTCAGCTGCTCTCCCATTCCATCCACCACCTGCTCCCATGGCTTCACGTCACCCTGATCGGGGGGCTATACGGGTACTCCACCTTGCCCAAGGGTGTCTCGTAGACTGACGGAGGTAAGGAGGCGTCTTACTTCTCTTTTGATAGGGGATACCCCTACCCGCTAACCCACATCACCACACCACCAAAGATTTATTTGCTACAATTTTCTTGTAGCTTCGGCAGTTCTGGCAATGTAGGAATATGTGCCTGAATAACTGTAATCTCTCTTAGATGTTTCTCAAAAGCAGATTACAGATGTTGAGAACCCGTTAATCCCAGCTTAGACATGTTACGAGAAAGCCTTTTCTTTTCTCATGTTTAAGATTAAAGATTTGTGTTTAGTTTCAGTTCTCATACTCCTTTCTTTGATTCCTCAACACTTTTAACCTTTGGAAAGTACTGTTTTCCCCCAAAGCTTAAAGTTGTTAAATCGTGTGTACAGACACAAGAAATAGATGAGCAGTTGTTCAGTGAGTTCCAGATTTTGGCTTTAGGATCAGTCAGGATGATCTTTGTTTGCTATCTTGCTACTAAATGTTCCATGACTTCATGTGCAAATATTGTCACTCCTCGGAAAATTACTGACTAAATCTAGCAACATTTAAGCATTCCTGCCTTTAAAAAAGCGTCCACGTTTAGTACACAAAACCTGTAACTGTGAGTGAGAAATAGTAATCGAGCTGACGGTGCAAACTCAAATGATGAAAAAAAGATTTTTTAAATTTTACTTTGATTATTGTCTCTCACATTCTCGTAGCAGTTGTTTATTTTGTTTTGTTTTGGTTTTTGTTTTTTTATTGTTGTTGTTGTTGTTATTTCTGTAGTCTGTTAACCTCTCATAGATTAAAATGCTCTGAGTTTGAAGTAAGAAATGTTACTGCCAGGTGAACTGGAATGTTCGCATTCTCAGGTTTCAAATGTAATTATAATGCAGCATTTTTTATATTTACATGTGTAAGGTTTTGGTAAAAAAAACAAACAGAAATTTGATTCATCTGTAAAATCTATACATGAAGAAAAGAAAAAAAATAATAACGTACACGGCCTCTTTAAGCTATTTTTATGTTTTCGTCGACCTAATATACTTCTCTGAAACTAAGAATAAACAGTTTATACATTGCAAAGATAATGTAAAACTATGACTTATTTGTAAAATAATCATTTTTAAAAAATATCCTACTCTACGAAGATAACGATTAAATAATTTTTTAAGGGTAAAAGATACATGAATAACATTACAAAAGCAAAGTATTTTAAATTCCAATGTAACAGTTTTGATGTCCCTTATTGGAATGAACTGATTATTCTGAACTCTATCTGCTGATGTTATTTAACGCTGTAAGTAAAAGTCACTGCCAGTCTCTTTGGGAAATTACCAAGGGAAAAAAAAATTGTCCAAAAGAAGAACTTTTCATTACTTGAAAATCGAACACGTCTAAATAACGCCAAACTACAGATTCTTCTTTGCGCCATTATAATTAATAAAATAATCTAAGTAAATTACTAGAAACGAAATTTTAAAATAATACTTAAAATGATGAAAAATTGGAAGAGGTGGAGAGTTTTGAATATCCTGGATCATTAATTACTAATAACTGAGATACATTGAAGAAAATAAAAGGAGAATGTCTATCGTTGTTAACAAAATAAATAAGTAAAACAACTAAAGAAGCTGTGGAGAGGAACAGATAGAACTAGAAAAGTAAGATTTTTAAGGGCATGCATCTTTCCCATCACAACATATGCCTGTGAGACCTGGGCACTTGACAACACAGCTGAGAAACACATAAATGCCTTTAAATGTAAATGCTACAAAATAGTTCTTTAAATATCATGGACATAAAAAAAAGAAAAAAAATATATCCATTGTACAAGAACTTAATATTGAAGAAGGTTGGCTAGTAACGAAGATTAAACAGAGAAAATGTAAATGTTTTGACCACATTAAACGTCACGAGAATTTAGAGAAGACAATCTTGGAATGGTACATTATGGGAAAAAGAATTAGAAGAAGAGCAAGGCGAAGATGGCTGCAAGACATCGTTGATAATCTGAATATGGATGCTTCAGCAGCAGGGCATCTAGCTTACATCCGAGATGCCTACAGGAGATTGTTAGGGAGGCAAAGTTCCGCATGGGACAATCAAATGACTGACTGATTGACTTGACATTAAGAAAATTATCAGTTACTGACAGGATCTAAAATGATGAAAAGCTTTGAGAGAACGTTATGGTAAATGGTGAAAACGTTTATCTAACAAGCAGTATTAAAATATAATTCATTTGTCTTTAAAAATATAACCAGGTGTTCATAATTATTTTTATTTATTCTTCGTCGCTTTTTTCATTTTCTCACTTCGACTAGATGGAAATTGTTTAGTAATGTGGACAGGACCGTCGGGTGTGAGATGGGGTGATAATCCATGTCCCAATTTGGGCGTCTTTGTTTGTGAACGCCAGTAAGTAACAGATATGTAAACTGTAACTGCTATAATGATATAATACATGTACAGTTATAATTCATGTTATAATACATATATAGATATAATTGTCATGTAACATACATATGTTGATGCTGCTGTGATTTTTATTTCATATGATTATGTTTCGAACTTTCTGTTTGATATTTTGTAAACGTTGGCTTAACTCTGGCATTAAATGACCAGTATTATAACTGAAAATATATTCATCATATTTTATGTTAGAAATAATCTATTTAAAAAATACTACGTGTAATTTAAAATATTGTCTTTAGTATTTTATAAAACTGTTATTCCACTTTTGTAGCTCGTAGCAGTAATGGTATATAAAGGTGTATGGTGCAGTTTTACAAAGTGAGGGAGGGAGTGAGTAAGGTGAGAAAAAACGAATAGAAAGTATGAGAATATAAATGAAAAACATACAACATCCGATATTTCGGCGTGAGCCTTTTTCGAGGATTACATACACAACGAGACCAAAAAAAAAAACAAAAAAAAAAACGAAGAACTTATCTGAATGTGGCCTCCTCCAGGAGCAGAAAACAGAAATGTGTGTAGCAGAAGAAATGACCACGCTGACCACAACAAAGGATACCCGATAGAGCCAATCGTAAAGAAGAGGTGGAGAGAGAGGAGGAAAATAAGTGGTAGAAAGGGGTGGGGGAAAGGCAATAGAAACATGATAGCTGCTAGAGAAGATGTAGGTGGGAAGGAAAAGGGGGACTCGGAGAGATAATAAATGAAGAACATAAACACCTGCAGGGAGAAAATGTGAAACTGGTAAATAGGACAAGACCCTATAGACACCAATATGTTGCCAGAGAAGAAAAGAGAGTGGTGGTAGGGAGGGGTAGCATAGAGAAAGAAAGTAGAGTTTAAAAAAGAGAGTGAAGTGGAAAACTAAAGAAATTACAGAAAGCTGAAGACATTGTTAATTCCAGCTGGGTGGAGACAGCCAGTCTGGAAAATAATGCGCTGTTCTAGGACCCTCCGAGATCGTACATCAGCAGAACAAGAGCGGATTACACTAACAGAAATGTCATGTTTTCCCCTGTGGTTGCTAAGGCAAAAATGTTTAGCCACAGGTGTCCAGGCCCTCTTGGAAATATCACTGAGATGCCGGCGAAATCGATCTCCTAAGCGTAAGCCAGTCTCCATTATGTACTTCAAACCACAACTCTTGCACATAATAGCATAAATAACATCGCGTGAAGTACAGGTGAAACCTCCTGAACTGATAACGTGGACTTAGGGAAGGAGACCTGGATAGCCTCGACAACAATTTTTGCGGACGCCGTAGATGCAACACTTGTCCGTTTGTTGTCGTTTATCCTCGAAAAAGGCTCACGCCGAAATATTGGATGGATGTTGTATGTTTTTCATTTATACATTCTCATATTTTCTATTCGTTTTTTCTCACCTTACTCACTCCCTCCCTCACTTTGTAAAACTGCACCATACACCTCTATCTACCTTTATTATTTAAACCAGTTTTACTGCAGCCGCCATTCCTTTTAGCTCGTAGCAAGACGTTTTCTTCTCATTGCTTCCAAATGTTCTAGAGGAAGATCATGTTACACAATTCAATCGCGTACTAGTTCAGGAGTTTACCTGTCTTGACTCTTTGGTGACCTCTATTCATCTTCTCCGCATACTTGAAAGTCATATTTTCTTCCACAGCGGGGAGCTGATGTTTGGCTACTTTCTGATCAAATAATGAAACACTTTATTTTCTGTATAATTATTTTTCTTGCCAGCTGTCTCGGTCTCTGTCTTATCATTTGTTTCTGCCGACGTTCTCCAAAACTATAATTTGTTCTGGAGCAAAACAACATTCTGAAGTAGAGAGCGGAATATGTAATCTAAAGTGGACTCATTTCAAAGTGTAAGCGAAGATACAAGCTGAGAGTCAGACGTTTGCATGTCCCTTGCGGAACTTTGCCACCCTAACAGCTCTCCTCTAGGCCTCTCGGCTGTAAGCAAAATGCCCTGCTGCTTAAACGTCCACTTGCAGATCATCAACGATGTCTTGCAGCCATCTTCGCCTTGGTCTTCCTCTCTTCCTTTTTCCCATTATGTACCTGTCTTCTGTGAATTATCATGATGTTTAATATGTCCAAAATATTTAAATTTTCTCTGTTTAATCTTTGGAGTATTTAAAAAAAAAGATTATAATGGGATAATAATATTCTGCTGTTTATACGATGTTATATAAGATGTAATATATATATATATATATATATATATATATATATATTATACTTGGTATTTTTATCTTTATTTTTATAGTTAAGTGAAAAGGTGAAGATTCCAGACACTAATACTTTCACAACTACACCAGGACATATTACAGGAAATGAACAGTAAACACAATTAAACAATTATTCAAATGACCATAGGTTTCTATTGTCAAAACATCATTTTATATAGTTAGCAAAATCAACCAATGAATCACCAATTTTATGCTATCAGTATAAAATCACTATAACAAATTTCCGTAAATATTTGGGTTCCATTCAGCTTGTAACCACGTTACTAACTGACGAGAATATATTCAAATTCATATGCATTTAATCAGTAATATATTATTTAGTGCACATAAAACACGCTTCCACATTGCAAAAAAAAAAGAATATCAAAATCTTACACAGAACAATCATACCTGCACTGAGTTATGATTTTTCATTATCATAATCAAAAAAAAAGTTTTACTTAAGGGGATGGTGATTGATCGAGCACAGCTTCTATTCATCCACATCACATAACAGCAACCTATACCAACCTAACACATATTGGTTCTCATCCGAGGAATAAAATTTCTCACTCACGCTTGAGCTATAACATGGCTCCTCCTATCGCTGGCTTCATACGTGCTCAGCTTACAAAATCCCGACCGATTAAAATTGTATCGTCTTTTCTTTATATACTTGGCCAGAGACGACACGTCAGGATTGAGCAATTCCGGTACTAGCCCGTCTCCGACAATTAGGGTTACCGCTACATCCAGGTAACTAATGAGCTTTAATATATTCCCTATATCTTCCTTACTAGCCAACCTTCTTCAGTATTAAGTTCTTGTAGTATGGATATAATACTGAGAACATATGGCATTCAAAAGTTATAAGCACAAAAACCAGGTTAAGATTATTCAATTCAAATGTAATATCCACCCTCATTATGCATGTAAAAGTTGGAAAACAACTAAAGAAATAGACAAGAAATTAGACTCTTTTGAAAACAAATGCCTAAGGAAAATACTCGCAATAAAGTGGAACGAATTCAAGAACAACCCAGAGATAAGCAAACAACAAAAACGTGTCTCAAGGGTGATCAGAAAAAGAAGATGGACATGTGTCGGTCATGTGATGAGAAGAAACAATCAGAGAATCTCAAGAAAGCTATCAAGTGGAACACAACAGGCCGAATAAAAAAAATCGACCATTTGAAACTCTAAAGAGGACATTGTTAAGAGAGGCTAGTTCAGTGAGCATAACATCCGTTGATGAGATTGAAACACTCACTGAAGACAGGAAATCTTGGTGAACTACCATGCGGGCCCTATGTGACGTTTAGCGGCACGTGAATTATCGACTGAGTATTTGTTCTTTTTTGTATCCATGACATCTGAAGGATTCTTCTGTAACGTTTACATTCAAAGGCATTTATGCATTTCTCAGCTGTTTTGTTAAGTGTCTAAGAAGGAGAAGTATCGAATGAAAAAAATTATGAATGCTTAAGTCAGATAATTTGACAGACGAAATCTAAAAGAAAATGTACAGTAAAGTTCACAAACACTATGCTGTTCTCTTAGAACTGTGTATGTTAGGGGGAAAGGTCAGTTCAACTACCGTTAATGTAAAAGAAATCTTTCATCTCTGTTTGAAATTAAAGATGAATGGATGCGTGTGTATTTGTAACTGTATATATATATATATATGAGAGAGTTAATAACCAGTTGCTACAGTTGTATGCTGCATGTAATTTTACTAATTTATTTAACTAGTTTATCTTATTTTTGCAGACCCTCTCCTCAACAGAACACGACTTCCATCCCGTTTTAGAACAAGCAGTGGTAATGATATGACAAGAACAATGTTCTTTAAACATTAAAACAAACTTCTAAATCGTTGAAAGTGTTTCTTTATTTTTATTATCTTTGTCCTTGATGCTATGTTAAACGTTATAGTTTTTCTTATATACAATATAATGTTACTAACGACCATGACACCTGTCATTCTGAAGAAAAGATGCTTTTGTAGTTTTTAATAGAAAAAAAATAGAATTACACCGTGAATAAAAGAAGTATCACTATCCTAAAAGTTCAGTTAATAAGTCAAAAGAAAGTCACATTATCAGCTAACATGGGAGATCTTGTTCCACGTAAGATGCAACGTAAGAAGCTCTTCAGAAAGTAAAACAACTAAAGGAACAGACAGAACTACAAAAATAAGATTTTTAAGGGCGTGCATTTTTCCCTTCGCAACATACGCATGTGAGACCTGGACACTTAGCAAAACAGCTGAGAAACACATAAATGCCTTTGAATGTAAATGCTACAGAAAAGTTCTTAAATATCATGGACACAAAAAAGAACAAATATATCCATACTATAAGAACTTAATATTGAAGAAGGCTGGCTAGTAAAGAGGAATAAAGAGAGAAAACTTAAATATTTTGGACACATTAAACGTCATGATAATCTAGAGAAAACCGTCTTGGAAGGGTACATAATGAGAAAAAGAAAGAGAGGAAGACCAAGGCGAAGATGGCTGAAAGACATCGTTGATGATCTGCAAATGGATGCATCCGCAGCAGGCCATCTTGCTCACAACCGAGAGGCCTATAGGAGTGCTGTTAGGGAGGCAAAGTTCCACATGTGACGTGCAAATGAATGAATGAATGAATCAATGAAGATGCAACTGATTAAAATGACGAGATATGAGACCAAAATATGACCTGAATTGGAATTCAATATTTTTAACTTGAATTGTATAACTCACGAAGAACAACAGCAAGTATTTCGGAATTATATACTGGAATGAAGAACACTTTCTTTCATTCATTCATTTGCATGTCCCTTGCGGAACTTTGCCTCTCAAACAGCACTCCTGTAGGCTTCTCGGTTGTGAGCAAGATGGCCTGCTGCTGATGCATCCATTTCCAGATCGTCAACAATGTCTTGCAGCCATCTTCGTTTTGGTCTTTCGCTTTTTATTTTTCCCATTATGTATCCTTCCAATACGGTCTTCTCTAAATTATCATGACGTTTAATATATCCAAAATATTTAAATTTTCTCTCTTCAGTCCTCTTTACTAGCCAGCCTTCTTCAATATTAAGTTCTTGTAGTATAGATATATTTGTTCTTTTTGTGTCCACGATATTTGGAGAACTCTTCTGTAGCATTTACATTCAAAGGCATTTATGTGTTTTTCAGCTGTTTTGTTAAGTGTTCAGGTCTCGCAGGCATACGTTGCGATGGGAAAGTTGCATGCGCTTAAAAATCTTATTTTTGTGGTTCTGTCTGTTCCTCTCCACAGATTCTTTATTTGTTTTACTTTCTGAAGAGCGATAGATGTCCTCCTTTTAATTTCCCTCATTGTATCTCCATTATTAGTTAGTAGTGATCCAAGATATTCAAAACTATCCACTTCTTCCAATTTTTTCCTCATTGATACATATATCATCTTCTTTGTTTTTGTTTTTTTTTGACAGGTGTCATCAATTTAGTTTTCTGTGCATTAAGATAGAGGTTCTGCTCTTCGCTGTTCTTACGGACTGACATAATTAGTTTTTCCATTCCTCTTTGTGTTGTGGACAGTAACACTGTGTGATCAGCATATCTAATCTCTGGTATTTCATAACCCCCAATTGTTATGGCATCGTAATATTCTTTGTCTACATCTTCTCTAACATTCCTCATTATATTTTCAATATACAAGTTAAATAGGTAAGGTGACAATAAAAAACAATATGCGTATGATTTATTTCCAAATATTATGACATGTTCTTGTCTGCTGCTTAGTACAACTAATACCTCAGTGTAAATTTAAGCTTCAGGAATTAAACGAAACATTTTACACAAATAACACAGATCAGCTTTAACACAGTGTTATTCTGTTGTAGAATGTGATAAGCTCCGTCAATCAGGTTTAGAAATTTATGAAGTAAATGTCAAGCCATAGCCTGCCAAGTAGCGACAGCAGACGAAATGAAAATATAATGTTAATGATAATTAACTATATCTCGACTCTTCAATCCATTTCAAAGAACAAAATCAGGAACATAATCCAAAGCAAGCAAAATGAGTGATTAAAATCCTCTAATACGTTTCAAACGTAAGTATACATGCCCCTCTTTAAATATGGACAATGTTGTGAAACAACCGTCACTGTGACAGATTCACAGATTTTACTTTGAAATACTGAGTAGAAACTGCTTCGAAAAGAATGAGCTCATCTGTTGAACCAGTCAAATATGAGGAGCCTAGCGTGGATTTACTGTCCTGAGTATGCAGGAGTACGTGGCAATTATATGGCAGACAGACTTGCTGGACAGGCTAAAATAAATGGCAGGCTGAGAATGGACAATGGTGATAATGTTAAAACTGTATTTGACAGAACGCGAGAAAATGAGGAGAGGGAATGGAAGAACAATTTAAATGTGAACAGACTGCTGGAGCTAGGACACGTTTAAGGTGCTGGAAGGAAATCCGAGCTGTGTGTCAGAAAAAGCATCGTAAACAACCAACACTTGATATGAACTATTAACAAACATGCTCTTGAATGGATGCTACTGCGGCATGCTGCGGAGCATATACATAGTTGTCCCGAATGCAGTGAAGCCGTAATCCGAATTTTATATCTGAACTGAACAGTCAACACGCTGGCGCACATTAACCATCAAATTACTCACACTATGTGACTTATTAAAGACTGTAGGCCAGGACAACCAGTCACTGAAACAGGTGAAACATTTCTCATACCTAGGCATTCCAATACTGTGAACAATCACGCGAAGCCTACCGAGTGTAGGGCGGTGTGCGTAACGTTATTGTTGACGTGATCCGGGCGATGAAAGGCTTATATAAGGAAGTGAGCGTGGGGGGAAAGAGAGAGAGAGCCTGATTTATTATGGCGGAGCTTTGTTCGTTTCGTCTGTGCTTATACTTAGCCTCATCCGACCTTGAGATATTTTTATTATAATATAATGTGGAGTAAATAACGTGTCCTACATGGAGATTCGCTGATTTCTGTTGAGTTTTATCGTATTTTAGATGGGCATACCAAGGTCCATCATGTGATATGCAGTACACTGGCACAAGTGGAGATATGTGATGATATGCATTGCATTGGCACAAGTGGGATATGTGATATTCAGTGCACTGGCACAAGTGTGAAGATATGTCGTGTTATTCAGTGTAATGGCACAAATGGAGCTTATGTGAAATGGGGGGGGGGGGTGGGGATATCTTTCTCTTCTTCGTACGCATTGTCTGTCTATTTCTGTAGTACTAACTCTTGGATAAATTTCACTGTTTTTTGTAATTCATGTATGGAACAGTACAGTTTATCTTCTTTGGTAGTTTCGCTGGGCCAGTAATTGATTCTCATTGTCTCATGGTTGGTGCAGTTTTGGAGGATATGTTACACAGTTTGTGGCACCTGGGCGCATGTACAAAGAGTAGTAGTACCAACTTTAAACTTTGTATACACATGACTTCGGAGTCGGCTGTGTCCTGTTCGGAGACGGGAAATGGTGACTTGTTCCTTTCTGTTTAGCATGTTATAGTAATCATAAGGTGGTGTTTGTGGCTTCCTGTAAGTTTTTATCATGCTTTTCTTCTGATTATAGGTGATCAGTATGTCTGGTTGCTCCATTTCAGTGCCCTCTTTGGCCAGACGGTCAGCTTTCTCATTGCCTGGTATCCCACAGTGGGATGAAATCCACCACAATGTGACTCTGTGTTGTCAGCCAATTTTTGACAAGGCATCCTTAAGGTCTTGAAGTTTGTTGTATTGAAGAGCTTCCAGTATCAATCTTGTTAAAATGTAAATATAAAGAGTTCCTGTGAGAATTAATATGATATTAATTGTCAATTAATATTGACATCTATCAATTCAAACATAAGAAGATAGACATATGTAGGCCATGTGATGAGAAAAAACAACCAGAGAATACCAGGCAGATGAAAAAGATGTCGACCGAGTGAAACTCTAATGAAGACATTGTTAAGGGAAGCCAGTTTAGTGGGCGTAACATTCCTTAATGAACTTGAAAAACTCGCCGAGGACAGGAAAACTTGGCAAATGAGGCATGCGAGGCCTGTGTGACGTTTGACTGCACGGGTAGGATGTAAGATGTATCAGTTCTGGGGTCTGATAGTTTTTCAACGACGGCTATAATTGCCCTAACTTCTGCATCATAGCTGCTGCAGTTTTTTCCAGTGGGTATGAAAATCTTGTCAGTGGTGTTGTTTGGATATTCAGTATGTGCTCCTGCCCCTCCATTCTTTATGGCATTGTGTACGGATCCATCTGTATACTCGCGTACCCAGGTGTCACATGGGTATTTGTCATCTAGCACACTACGTGTGGCTGTTGATCTTATAGGACTGCTTTGCATCTCATCATTCTGCATACCTTTCACTTCAGTTTGAATGGTTATTTGTGTACAATCTGCTTCTTTCACTGTGTATGCTCTGAAACATGATAATGGAGCAACTACAGTTGGAAGGTCAGGTATCAACTTAAGCATACGCTTGGCCTGATGAATGAAGCTGCTTCTCTTAAGCCCTCTTAATGCCAAGTTATTGAATCTCCTACAGGAGATGGCTTACAGAGCTGAGGAAGTTCTATCCCAAGGTCATGACCTTTGTGTCTCTACGTTCTTTTAGCGCTTGAACACCAACTATTTTCTGCATTTCTGCTACTGATGTGGACCTCAAGGCACCTCTGATAATCAGTAGTGACTGATATTTTGTACCTTGTCTAGATTATGCAGACCAGATCATCTGCATACAGTGCTGCTTTGATTCCATGGGGAAATTCCTTGACCAAGTTATAGTGAATACCAGAAAGAATGTAGCTGAAAGGACTCTTCCTTGTCGTACGCCATTTTGCAGCAATACATTCGGGCTCTTGTGTCCATCTATTACTGCTCTTGCTCTTCTATTGTGTAAATAGGACTTTATCCACTTGTACAGTCTTCCACTCACATTGCAGTTTCTTAGTTTCCACATCAGACCTTTTTTCCATACTTTATCAAAGACTTTTTTCAGGTCTATCCACGCTGCTAGTACAAGGTTTTTGTCTTTGAATGCGTACTCAGTCTCTTGAGAAAGATAGGTTAGTTGATCTTCTGTACTGTAGTACTGCTTAAATACTGCTTGTTGTGGAACGAGAAGGTTTTCATTTTCTAAGTACCATTTTAGCATCAGGTCAATGATGCGTTCCATCGTTTTGCAGAGGCAGCTAGTGAGACTGACCGGCCTGTAGCTGGAGGCAGTATCACTGTTTTCCCCTGGGTTTAGCAGTTGTGCCATACTTTCTTCCATCCAGATTGAGGTAAATTACCTGTGCTCCAACACAAATAGAAAATATCCAACAGCTTTTCCATTGTTGCCATTCCCAGGTGTTCTTGATCAATTTATTGGACACTTCATCTGGTCCTGGTGATTTCTTTGGTTTCAGTTTACTGACTGCTGAGTCTAATCGCTATATGAGATTGGTGCATCTATGAACTCCTTTTTTTCTACCTTGTTCCTCTTATTTCTGTGGGTCAATGTGCACTGTACGCTCCTTCTCTGGATGGATATCAATGTTGTAGTCCTGTGCAAACATGCGAGCAAAGTGATATGGTACCTGCTTACCTGTAAGGCTTTTCCAATCCTCTATTAGTGTAATTTTTTTTCCAGTGCTCTCATCGTTTAACTGTTTGATTAGTTTCCTCAGTTCCCTTCCATCCTTTTCAAAGTTTAGTTTTCTCTCTCCAACTTTCCCGTCTGGCCTGCAGCCTGGATCTCTGGAATGTGGCTTTAGCATGTTGGTAATTATTGTGGTGTTCTTGGTATGGTCAGTTTTCTGCTTGCTTTCGAGCTGTTTCGTCATGCAATTTTCCCAGCTTATTAGACCAGTCCTAGTCCCTACGAGCTCCTCTGGGAATGGTTTCACGGGCGTCCTGAAGGATACAAGCATTGAATTCCTTCACAATGCTATTAATATCCTTACTTTCTATGGACACCTGTCCCACCAGGATACCTGTGCGATCTTTGTACATTGTCCAGTTTGCTTTTTATAGTTCCACCTGGGGAGAGGGCTACTGGTGTTAAGGAGTTCATTTTCTATTGTCAGGAAGACTGGTCCATGGCCACTACCTCCAAGTTGTTTTCCAACTTTGCGTGTACTGTTCTACATCAGGCCTGGAGAGTGAAAAGCAAGATCTTGTGTTGAGATTGTATGCCAAGCCCTGGAGTAAAATGTTGGGGGAATCCATTGGCTGGTTGATCAGGAGAAGTCCATTATCATCCTGCCAGCTCTCAATTTCCTCTCCTCTCTTGTCTGCATTGTCATAGCCCCAGCTCTGGGAACGGTTGTTAAAATCTCCACAGACCATTTGTCGGTCTTTATGTGGGAATATTTCTAGAGCAGTGGGTGGTCATTAGGACAGTAATAGATAAGGAGACGGAAGTCTGTAACCTTATATCTTATATCCTTCCCGTGCCGTCAAACATCACATAGGGCTCGCAACACAGTTCACCAATGTTACTTGTCTTCAGGGGGTCTTCGGCGAGTCTTTCTACCTCATCAAGGGATTTTATGCCTATTAATTTGTCTTAACAATGTCCTCTTCAGAGTGGTCTACCTGTAGTGTCCCATTTTATTGCTTGTTTTGGGATTCTCTGACTGTTTCTTCTCATCACGAGGCCAACATATGTCCATCTCCTTTTCCTTCCTGATTACCGGTGTGACGTGCAAGATGGCGGACGTTTTCTTAACGCTCTCGCCGGCATGCAGAAATCAGCGGAATTCCGCTTGATCTGTCACATATCCTATACCGGGATTTGGGCATAAGGCTAACAACCTTATCCTGGGACCTATCTAGAGGCAACTACAGATGGGAAAAAAAGATATCGTTACGGAAACTCGCAGAGAAACCAACCAAGCACCAGGGATACCAACTCCGAAGTCTGTATTACTGGTCTTTAAATGGATCATCTAATATTTGGCTCCTTCCATGTACACTACCACCTGACAAGCGCTGATGTTATTTTTAACAAGTGTGAGTACTTCTGCTTTTCTTCTGTCCTGTCGGTCTGATCTGAAACACTGGTAGCCTCTGATTTTAAAGGCGGCATCTTTGGTTAGGTGTGTCTCCTGGCTCCACAAGACGAATTGAGAGGACCTCCATCAGCATTGGGTGGATCCTTTCGAGACAGGGGGCCTGGCACTACACCTGCCTAGTTAGTCTTCACAGGGCGAGCACCACGTTTAAAAACTGCAGTTAGAGATATTTCATTAGCGATAATGCGTGGCACCCTGATTTTTGACACGTGCCTTTCCTTTCTAGGGCAGACTGTGGTCTTGCTCGGACTGCCATGAAGACAGTGGTGTAGGCTGACCTGGCCAAAACTTTGTTTTCCAGTCTCTGGTGGCTTTACTTAAGCCCCTTCTCCACGTCAGATCCAGCATACAACGCTGCCTGGCCAGACGGCTTTGAGACAGTTCCACAGAGACACTCCGACTTTGGGATGAGTAATCTGGTGAGTGCCTCAATGATTCCATTCCCCGCCACCTATAGTCTGCTGGGTCTGTTCTCTTTACATCATTCTTACAGGTGTCTGGGCTACAGAAGTAGGTCAGAGTTTTTAAACAAACAGATCTATGTTCAATGTCTCATGTTAAGATAAATGTGTTCTTAACACAGTTGTTCCAAGGGGAATCATTTATACACAAGTCTCGTCAACATAAAATATACTCTGTTTATAAAATGACGAAGATGTTGGGTAGGACCGAAAAAAGTCTGTATGTACAATATTATGATGGAAATCCAAATTTGTACAGTTTTATATGTGTATATAAACTCTCTACTGGAGAGAGCGGAACAACAACACAACTCCCTAGATCATCATAGGAGGTACCTCCATTTCTGTTTCGGCCCTGTTAAACCCCTGACACACTAAGGGTCATGACTACCAGGGATCTGGGAGTTTGTAGTCACGTTCCAGGATAGAACCACGGTCTTCCAAGTGGCACTGCACCTTAAAGTGCATCTAAGCCGTTCTGCCACGAAGGACCGGTATTTGATGTGACAACTGAAATTATTTAAGTTTTCAGTACTTTTATTTCGCGTGCTCCACAGCCAGCATGAGGCCTTTTCTACTGTTTCTGAAAAGGCTTTTCAGTGTCCTTGCTCTTGCTTGTCCTTTTATGCCCAAGTTGCTTACATAGGTCGTATGCCAATGTTGCTACGAATCCTCCCCTCCAAGCTCTGAAGCTAATACCTTTGCCTTGACTCCTGCCATCTGCCTTTGTTGCTTCACAAGATCATTGTACTTCTCACTCTTGAATATATGTTGTTCCTCTATTCTTGTTTCTTGTGGAACCATAAGCTAGATCATTATAAATTTCTGTTTTGCTGTGGAGTACACGGCAATGTCCGCTTGCATTTCTGTGTTCTTGATGACAGTTGGGTATTCTCTTCTTCCTGGTAGATCTGCTATCACATCCCACTCGTTTCCACCATCTAGCAGTGATGGTAAGGGATGTCCATGATTTCAGTATTTGATGTCATACTAGCACCTACGAAGTACTTAGGTGGAGGCCTTAGTTCTTCTGCTGTTATTTGCCTTATCTTTTGTCCTGTCTATGAGGACTACTAGTTTCTGCACCACTCTGTTGTGCCGCCACGTGTAAGCGTCCTTAGGGTAATGCTACTCTGTATGTTGACAGCACGTGTTCTAATCTTTGCCTTTCGTTGCAGAGGGGGCACATTGGGTCTTCTCATTCGTTCTACTTGTGCAGGCTGCAGAAGGGGCACTTTGGGTCTTCTGATTCATCCAACTTGTGCAAGTTGCAGAGGAGGCACTTTGGATCTTGTGATTCATCTTACTTGTGCAGGCTGCAGAGGGGGCACATTGAGTCCTGTACACCCTACTTCTGCAGGTTACAGAGGGGACTCTTTGGGTCCTGTACACCCTACTTGTGTAGGTTGCAGAGGGGGTAGTTTGGGTCCTGTACACCTTACTTGTACAGGTTGCAGAGGGGGAACTTTGGGTCCTGTACACCCTACTTGTACAGGTTGGAGAGGGGGCACATTGGGTCCTGTACACCATATTTGTGTAGGTTGCAGAGGGGGTACTTTGGGTCCTGTACACCCTACTTGTACAAGTTGCAGAGGAGGAACTTTGGGTCCTGTAACCCTACATGTGCAGGTTGGAGAGGGGGCACTTTGGGTCCTGAACACCCTATTTGTGTAGGTTGCAGAGGGGGCACTTTGGGTCTTCTGATTCATCCTACTTGTGTAGGTTGTAGAGGAGGCACTTTGGGTCCTTTACACCCTACTTGTGCAGGTTGCAGCCCTGACGATGAAACTGAGTGTTATGGGTGCTATTTTCCATATGTCATTCCATGTTAGTCATATCTGCAAGACTTACTCCCGTGTTATCTATTGCCCTTGCTGTGCCTGTTGGACTGTCTTCTGGATCCGCTTGTCATCCTATGTATTTCTTATTTCACTGATAATCATATCCCTTCCTTTCTTAAAGGACGCCTGTGACCACCATTTCATTTCACCATGAACAAATCCCCTTCTGTTGGTCTGTGTGTATCCTATCACTTCTTTCAGTCCCTGACTGCTGTCATAGTCTCGCTTACTCTCTATTTTCGTCCCCTTTTTAAATGTTGCTGCAATTCTAGCAGCACTGGATCTGTGAATAATCATGAAATAATATGGAATAATTAAGGAATAATTGTTCTGAACATTACTGCTCTTGACTAGGTATACGTTAATTTGTTGTCATAATGTCTTCCTCTGAAAATATAACTCAACTTTTCCTCGGGAAAAATGTGTCCAATGAGAATTCTTTGTTATTTTAGTCGTTCCTTCGATAGTCATGTAGTGTATTGCAAGTGTGATACAAATGTAGTTTGCATTATTACAGCTCTTATTATAGTGGCTATGTGTGTATATTGACGTAAAACATCAGCATTAGCCACGTGACTCACACAGTGAAATACACAAGTATTAAACATAGCACAAAACACTGTTCATTATAACACTGATACATTACTCACGGTTCAGACAAAAATAAACTAAACTCAGGAACACGTACATGTGAAGTGGCACAATAGCAGCATGAGACGAGTCCTACATAACATATAGAATGTTTATTATCTGGAACCGGATAATGATGAAGACGAAGATGGTTATACATGTGGCAAGCAATATATGAAATTATTCAGCACAATACGAAAAATGGAATTCCGACTAATGCCACAATCATAAGTATTGAAATTACACAATCTACATTCTTATCACACTTGCATACACTGCATAACTATCAATGGGTTGACTAAACACAAAATTCTCACACTAAACTCAACCAAGGGAAGTAATGTTCCAAAACAATTGTTCCATAATTATTTCATGATTATTCACCCTCGTTCATAATACTTATATAACAATATCCGAAAAGAAAACAGCTTCATCAAAAAATAAAGTTTAAGAGGTTGTTAATTATCATTTCTTTCGCCTTCCGTAAATTTTCTGCATATTTTTTCAACTGATAATGTTTTTCTTGTGTGAAAAAGATTGCATTCTGGAATGTGAGAACGATGGCAGCATCAACAAAAACTACTCAGGTCGTCAAAGAAATGGAGAGATACCACCTAGACATACTGGACATCAACGAAATGCGATGGCCAAAAGCAGGTAAAAGATCGGCAGGAAACGGTAAGTTAATAATGCATTCAGGCAGAAATGATGGTAAAATTCGAGATGGGGTATGTATTATTATGTCAAACGTAGCAGCAAAGCGCCTTGTAGAATGGGAACCAGTGAACAGTCGTATAATAAGACCACGTTACAACCTAAGACACGGAAGAATGACAATAATACAATGTTATGCACCCACGAATCATGCAGATGATGATGTGAAAGATGACTTCTATCACCAACTACAACAAATCATCAACAAAGTCCCTAAACACGACATCCTAATTACTATGGGGGACTTCAACGCTAAGGTAGGGAAAGATAATCCCGACGTTAAAAAAGTGATGGGGAAAGAATCAGAAGGGAGAAAGATTAATTGAAATATGTCTAACAGAGGGTATGGTCATTGGAGGCATAATATTCCCACACAAAGAGATACATAAAACAACGTGGATATCTCCAGATGTTAGAACTAGAAACCAGATAGATCATTTTTGTATTAGAAAGCAATACAGATCATCTCTCTTGGATGTAACGGCTTATAAGGGTGCAGATGTCAACAGTGATCACAACCTGTGCATAGGGAAAATAAAACTAAAATTGAAAAGTCAACACAAGAAATCAGTACACAGAAAGATAAACAGCCACAGCCTACACGAAGAAATTACTAACATTAATTTCAATCAGGAACTTGCCAATCATTCCAAAACACCCAGTGAAGTTGAGGAGATAGATAGAATTAAGGAATTTTTACAGCACAGCCATAATCACAGCAGCAAAAGCAAGCACTGGACTGAAGAAACCAAATAGAAAAGCATGGATATAAGATAAAACATTAAAGTATATACACGAAAGACGACCAGTCAAATTAGACATGTTGAATGCAAAAAAAAAATCTTGGAAAAGATCTGGCGAAAGCAACATACAAAGAAATAGACAAGAAAGTAAAAAGTTCAGCTAGAAGGGATAAAAGAAAATACATAGACAATATGGCGAAAGAGGCAGAAAAAGCAGCAAAAACAGGAGACAGCAAAACTTTATATAACATACAAAAGAAGCTAGCAGGTACTATTACATCTAAAGAAAGACCAATCATTAGCAAAACTGGAACACTATTAACATCAAATAAAAAACCAAAAGCAAAGATGGGCTGAACAATTCCAAGAAATACTTAATCGAACACACCCAAAACAATTGTTAAACCTTGAAACTGACTTACCAGCCCCACAACTGAATGTCAACCTAGATGAAATTAAATTGCATGAAGTTGAAATAGCAGTGAATTTAACGGCTAACAACAAAGCTGCAGGTGAAGATGAAATAACACCCGAAATGTTAGAAGTTATCAATAGTGACAACATGAGACAACTACAGAGAATGTTTAATAAGATTTGGAAAGAAGAAAAGGTCCCTTCTAATTGGAACAAAGGAATCATTGTTAAAATACATAAAAAGGCAACCTTAGTGACTGTAACAACTGGAGAGGAGTAACCTTAATATCAATTGTGTCAAAAGTATTTTGCAAGGTCATTTTGAATAGACTCAAAGATATAGTGGATACTGCAATGAGAGAAGAACAAGCATGATTTCGAAAAGGGAGAAGCTGTCTCGACCAGATCTTTACTCTCAGAATAATACTTGAAGAACATATTGAAAAGCAGAAACCATTAATACTGAACTTCATAGATTTTAAAAAGGCATTTGATAGCATACACAGAGATTCATTATGGAGAATTTTAAGTTTATATGGAATACCATATAAAATTGTCAACATCATTAAGGACTTCTACAATGGATATGTTTGTGCAGTCAAGACAGAAGAGGGGATGAGTGAATGGTTCCAGATTGAAACAGGCGTGCAACAAGGATGTATACTGTCTCCTTTACTTTTTGGGATTACAATAGACTTCATAATGAAAAAATGCTGCACAAGTAACATAAGTATTGACTGGGTACATGGGACCCAACTAGAAGATCTTGATTTTGCTGATGACATAACTCTTATCAGTAATAATGTGAATTCCATGCAGGAAAAGACAGATAGCCTGTCTTCACTGGCTAGCAAAATAAGACTTGAAATTAACAAGAACAAAACACAAATAATGAAAATTCCTCTCAATCAAAATGGAAAAATACACATAGAAAGGACAGATGTTGAAGAAGTCAATCAATTTGCATACCTTGGCAGCTACATAGACCAGGATGGTGACACTAGAAAGGAAGTTAGGATCAGAATTGCAAAAGCAGCATCAATCTTCAAGAATCTTGAGAACATATGGAATTCAAAAGTTAGCACAAAAACCAAGTTAAGACTATTCAATTCAAATGTAATATCCACCCTCATTTATGCATGTGAATGCTGGAAAACAACTAAAGAAATAGACAAGAAATTAGACTCTTTTGAAAACAAATGCCTGAGGAAAATACTCGGCATCAAGTGGAATGAATTCAAGAACAATGCAGAGATAAGACATATGACTGAACAACAACCAGTCTCATGGGTGATCAGGAAAAGGAGATGGACATATGTTGGTCACTTGATGAGAAGAAATGATCAAAGAATCCCAAAACAAGCTATCAAGAGGAACACAACAGGCCAAAGAAAAAGAGGCAGACCGCTTGAAACTCTGAAGAGGACATTGTTAAGAGAGGCCAAATTAACGGACATAAAATCCTTTGATGAGGTTGAAAGACTCGCCGAAGACAGGAAAAATTGGCGAACTACTTTGTGAGCTCTATGTGACGTTTAACGGCACGGGAAGAATATAAGATATAGGATAAAATAAGAATACTGGTTTAACCTTCCACATAATCTTTCGAAGAAATACTCTTCTCACGCATTAGCTGACTGTGGTCTTCAGTACATACTGATCATCTATTTCTCGGGGTATACCACTGTCCAAAAAGTAAGTGTACTGATGTTTTATTATTTTAATTTTTTTGTGTTCATGATATTTGAAGAACTTTTATGTAGCATTTACATTCAAAGGCATTTATGAGTTTCTCCACTCTTTTGTTAAGTGTCCAGATCGCACAGGCATATGTTGCGATGAGATAGAGACATGCCCATAAAAATCTTATTTTTGTAGTTCTGTCTGTATCTCTTCACAGCTTTTTAGTTGTATTTTTTTAAGAGTAATAGATGTCCTCATTGTATCTCCATTGTTAGTTGGTAATGATCCTAACCCTCCAACTCTTCCAATTTTTCATCATTGATACATATTTCGGCTGCCTTGTTTGTTTTATCAGTTGTCATCACTTTTCTTGGCATTTAGATACAGGTTTTGCTCTTCACTGTTATTACGGACTGACATAATTAGTTTTTCCATTCCTTTTTGTGTTGTGGATAGTAATTCTGTGTCATTAGAATATCTAATCTCTAGTATTTCATAATCTTCAAATATTATGGCATAGTAATATTCTTTCTCTATATCTTCTCTAACATTCTTCATTTTATTCTCAGTATGCAAGTTACATAAGTAAGGCGACGGTATGCACCCATGAAGGTCCCCTTGTTTTAAATCAAACCAAGTTGTTGTTTCACCATTTACTCTTACTGCTGCCTGTTGGCCTAGATACAGCAGTGATGTTCATTGTATCAAATGTGTTGGAAATCCCATTTTTCCATTGTTTCCCAAATTTTATGATGTTGTACACAGTTTCTCTTTGAACAATCTGTAAATGGTAAATATAGGTTCACATTAAATTCTCTGCATTTCTATATTATTAATCTTATATTGAAGATATGATCTCTTTTTTCTTTTCCTTACCTAAAACCAACTTAGACCATATTGATTTCTCCTTCTGTTTCCTTTCGAAGTTTACCCATTATGAGTCTTAATAGAATGTTTCTTGCATGACTAATCAGGGCAACAGTTTTGTAGTTTGTGCATACTTTCAAGCTACCCTTTTCTGGCAATGGTATGAATACAGTACTTTTCTATTCTTTTCGCCAAATATCTGAGTGTCATATCTTTCTACATAGTGCACGATATATTCTAGCACATTCCTTTCCTCCTGCTTTAATAAGTTCAACTGTTATCTCATCACATCCTGGTGATTTACCATTTTTCAGACTCTTTATTACCCATTAAAAACCTCTTCAGTTGTCGGTACGGGTTCTATCTCCTCCTTCTGCTCTTTGTGTACCAATCTTTGCATTAAAATGGCCCATTATTAATACAATATCATTTTTTCGTATCTGGTCTTTCGTCGTTTGCAGATGTTATAAAAGTCTTTTACTTTCTTTCGTCTGCTACTAATGTAGGTGCACATATCTGGATAATTTTTACTCTTCTAGAGGTGTCTTTATGTCTGATCATGTACTAGATATATATGTATCTCGAAATTTTGGTTTCTGTCGCTAGTCTTCTGCACATTTGTCGTTCTGTGTTTCCGTTTCAAAGAACAATTCTCACCAAGATCGAGTAGTTGGAATTTACTGGTGCAATTTGTAAGGAAATAATTTACCTTCACATTCTTCAGAAATTGTGTATGTAAAAGATAAGAAGGGCGTGAATCGACACAATAACAAAATATATAGATATAGATATATATTCCATCATTGTTATAACATATTGCAAGGAAATGCATAAATTCCACTGAAACCCTTTGGGTAACAAAATTTCCCAAACACCATACTTTAGCTTTTCAAAATGTGTAAACTAGAAAACAAGTAGGAACAGTTTTATTATTTAACGATTACACAAATAAGGCACCCTTTTAAATAATAAAGCTGTTCCTACTTTTTTCCTAGTTTATACATTTTGGTATCACAGCTTTACTGCAGTGCTTTGTGTATAGTTGTATACCTATACACTAATTATTGTGTTTTAGCCTTTCAGTGCCGTCTGCATTTGTGCAAGGTAGCATAGAAAGTCTCTCATTTACACTTTTCTTTTTTTTCCACTAAGGCAAGCCTTTCCTTTCATGAGGAGTGTTTTTTCTGCCAGTAAATTCAAAATGTTTACACTGTCTTGCCCTGCAGTGAGTTTACAGTTCTTCACTTCAACAATCTCCACTTTCATTGGCTACATTTTTACTTTCTCCACAGATGCTTCGAAGACTAATTCCACGTCCTTCCTTAAAACAATGACGTCAACAGTTAGAGTGTTGTTCCTTAAAACACTGACGTCAACAGTTAGAGTGTTGTTCCTTAAAACAATGACGTCAACAGTTAGAGTCTGTTTTCAATGTTTCATCTTAGCCCTGTTTCATAAACTTTCTCTTTTAAGATGAAGCCGCCATCATCTATCACGTCATTTGCTTTCACCTGCTGAAATCACTTGAAGCAAATCGGAAAATCAGCTGAAAGGAAGAAAAGATATGAAGTGGAAAAGATCATCCATCGTTTACTTTGGCTTTCATATTTTTTTCTTCCTTTTAGTTGACTTTCGGATTTGCTTCCACTTTGAAAAAAAATTTGTTTTCTTCTCTTAATGTCCATAATGTTTTCAGATACACTGTGCTCTGACAACATGGAACAGCACTGTGCTGACAGAAGATGTAAAGATCCTTTTATTAACTGCCGACAGAAGATGTAAAGATCTTTTATTAACTGCCGACAGCGGATGCGTAGACCGGCCAGTGTGTGAGTGTGTATGTGTGCGTGCATGTGTGTTTGTCTTTCTTCCTGTTCTTCATAAAGATGAAGAATTTTTCACTTTTCTTAGAATCCAATTTTTTTGTAAAATGTCAGCATGATCAGAAGTAAAATAGAAATGTAGGCAGTCTTGTGTGGAATACCATAAATATGGACTTATAACACCACCAAACAACCACCAGCAACCATTCTGTCTACTGTATGAACAAAAATTGTGTTCACACGAAGCCATGAAACCTTATAGGTTACTCCAACATTTGAAGAAAATACATTCCGATAAAACAGCGAGAATTAGGTGATAAGGCAAGTTAACAAAATCTGAGATTCTGCAACGTGCTAAGTCTCTGTCCTTGATGACAACATTCAGGTGCAGAAGATAAAGATAATCGGGGCATGTAAAAAGAATAGATGTCAACTGTAACCCCAAATAAAAGATACACGGTGAAGTTCAGGAGGGAAGTTACGTTCATTATATTACTAGTGTGTTGAGACGTCTTAACAGTGCCGCGTGTACATTTGTTCTAGATGTGAGCTTCTAATCTTTCCCAGAACATTTCTGTATATGAAAGCTTAGAACAGAGGGCAAATTGGGAGTAATAGCACAGAATCCATTGTTACGTTCAATTAATTTGTTAAATGAAGTTGCTACTGATAAATCTCTTATAATATTTTTAAGCTGATGTTAATATTTGTGCTGGTATTTCTTGTTACACGGAAAGTCTTCACATCAAAAACGTCATACACATGTACTGTGAAGTCCATTTGGCCGGAACGAGAAATACAATTTCATTTACACAGATGACACTTGTAACATGGACGTATAATTTCCAACAGCTCATATGAAAAGTCAAAACAACGAGGAACTCAATCTTGATAGGCATATAAATCTAGATTACACGAGCATTAGCAAATAGTTTGTTTCTTTCTCTCCCAGAAACCATCAACGAACTCAATCTTAATAGGCATATTAATCTGAACTACACGAGCATTAGTAAATAGTTTTCTCTTTCTTTCTCATGAACTATCGACGAAATATAAGTCGAAATCTTTCAGTTTCCTACTCACAGGCTCAATATCTATTCATTAGCTCTCATGAGAACCTGCATTCTAATCTAACTCGTAGTTTCGACACATCAGTGCAGCGGTCAGATTCTATATTTATTATACTCTCAGTATATTTTCTTCTTCCACTCCTCTCTCTCTCTCTCTCCCTCTCATTCTTTCTCTCTTACTCTTTCTCTTTTTCTATCTCTCTCTTACTCTTGCTCCCTCAAGGCTCCATTCTTGGTCCTCTTCTCTTTTCTGCATATATTAACGACTTACATTTAAAGCACTCTTAATGTGATCTTTTCGCTGATGACTGTACTGTTTACAATAGTGACTATGACATCAATAACCTACAGACAATGCTCAAAAATGATATAAACAGTTTGATTAAATGGAGTAATAAAAATGGCATGTTGATAAGCACCAACAAAACAAAATCCATGGTCATCACTACAAGACAGAAACTGCAGAATGCAACAAAAACTTCACTACAGCTTTGTGCTGGGACTGAGGCAATAGAAAATGTTCATGAACATAAAACTCTAGGACTCATCATTGATCAGCATTTAACTTGGAATTCTCACGTACATAACCTAACAAACTTGATTGCACAGAAAGTTTACCAATTAGCCAAAATTAAACACTTTATTGACAAAGATACAAGAAAGATATACTACATATCACACATACAAACACACTTAGATTACTGTTCCACAGTCTGGGATGGATACTCAGTCTCAAACAAAAAAAAGGCTCCACTCACTTCACAAGCGAGCATTAAATCTGATTTGTGACAAACACCCAGTACAGACTGTAGATCAGCACAAACAACTCAAAATTCTACCTTCAAATATAGAATCATTTTTAACAAAGTTAAGTTTGTTCAGAGAATTCTGTCGCACAATGCCCCGCCTTACTTGTGGTCACTGTTTACGTATAACACTAAACATAGCCAGCGTTTAAAAAACTGTCTTCTTCCTAACCTAGGATTGATCTGTACAAGAAAAGCCTTGCATACTCTGTAGTACAGCCCTGGAACACCCTCCACTACCATTTAAAATCCATTGGTAATACTTCATCCTTTAACTCAAACCTGTTTCATTATTTACTTGCTTGTAATTATATGCTCCATAGAATAACCAGCACGCTCTCAACTCATGACTCGCCAACAATCAAGTACTAAAATGACATAGTTCGAAAAGAGATCTGTATTTACAATGTATTTTTGTTTATGTATATGTTTGTGTATGTATGAGTATGTGAGAGCTCTTTTATTAGGTTAATTACTTCTTCTCTTTTACTTGTAATGTAATAGTTAAATCTTACACTCTTTTGATATGTTTTTTTCCTAATTTAATTTGTATATTTGTATTAAATCGAGTGTGTGGGAAAAAATGAAAGATGGAATGATGAAGGGCAAAATGTAAGACCCAATTCTTTACCCTTCAAATAAAGATTATTCATTCATTCATTCATTCATTGTCTATATCTCTCTTTGGAATACCCTCCCATCCTGTATGAAAAATATATATTATACTCCTTCCTACAACTACACACTTTCCAAATATCTATTTGATGTCGACTATATTCCTCCATGAATCATAAAACTTAAAGGTTATCTTAGACTGCTCTTATAGACACCGAATACAGTTAATTGTTTATTCTGAATAGTCCCGAAATTTTTGTTTAGTAGATAATCATTTTTATATGCATGTAGTTACTTCTGTACTGAGTGAATGGATCGCTCTTATACTCCCATTTTATTGTATGTTTCTCAGCTTCAGTGTTAATTATGTTTGTTACATGAACAGCATATTTGTGGAATGTCTGGAATAGAGTGAAAGATGTATAATAAAGGGCAGAATGTCAGACGGGCCTGCGTGCCCAATTCTTAACCCTTTTGAAGTAAAGATCAGTCAATCAATCAATCTATCTATCTATCTATCTATCTATCTATCTATCTATCTATCTATCTATCTATCTATCTATCTATCTATCTATCTATCTATCTATCTATCTATCTATCTATCTATCTATCCATCCATCCATCCATCCATCCATCCATCCATCCATCCATCCATCCATCCATCCATCCATCCATCCATCCATTTATCTATCTATCTATCTATCTATCTATCTATCTATCTATCTATCTATCTATCTATCTATCTATCTATCTATCTATCTATCTATCTATCTATCTATCTATCTATCTATCTAAAAATTGTAATCGTCAATGTTTTTCTCTACACCCAAGATTTCTGTTCACGTGCTTTTCCCCCACATTCTGTATACTTGGTTCTGAAGACATTTTGTGTGTCAGTAATTCACTTAAATACAATCTTCTCTTCTGTAACGCGGGTTTCTATAACAAGAAAATGTCCCAGCAGTATTGATAAACTATGGAACAAAATAAGAATATCACGATTTTCATGTTTGAACACGATTTCTTCCCCGAAAAATCCACAGGAAGGCAAAAGTTTCGTTTCTCTATTTGAAAACGGCTTCACCGTAGTCAGGACACTCCCACAAGCGCTCGGTCGCCTGCTACAGTTATCACCTTAGAACCGGTCTCGTATGTAGCATAGTACCCCAAGTGCCAGCGACAGTTTCCCTGATAGATTTCTCTAAGTATATGCCCAGGCAGCGACCGCCTAAATTACTCTTTTTTTTTGTTTTGATCTGACAAGAGACTGTTAACGTGCAGTATTTGTTGATGGAGGATTCACGATTTAAAAGAAAAAATCCCTATCACGTCTTACGCTATTGTGCATTTGCGGCACATCTGAGACTAACATCTAACTTCCAGACCAGGAAGTCCCCCCGCCCCCCCCAAAAAAAAGTCTGCCAGTTAAATCAACCACTATGAATAGCACACATGAATGCAGTGACAAACGTGCAAAGGAAAATCCATACATCTGACCGTTAGTTTACTTGTCCTGTCTTCTAAAAATTGTATGTGTCCGTGTTGCTGTGCATTTATTAAATTCTTACATCTGTAGTTTAAGTCTTTTAACCCCTCTAGAAGATCCTTCTTTCTCACTGTAGTATCGTGCCAGGCTTTCAATCACTGATTAAACAACTCCCATTCAGCGTTCTTAAGTCTCTCAATCACTGATTAAACAACTCCCATTCAGCTTTATTAAGTCTCTTAATCACTGATTAAACAACTCCCATTCAGCGTCCTTAAGTCTCTCAATCACTGATTAAACAACTCTCGTTCAGCTTTATTAAGTCTCTTAATCACTGATTAAACAACTCCCATTCAGCGTTCTTAAGTCTCTCAATCACTGATTAAACAACTCCCATTCAGCTTTATTAAGTCTCTCAATCACTGATTAAACAACTCCCATTCAGCTTTATTAAGTCTCTCAATCACTGATTAAACAACTCCCATTCAGCGTTCTTAAGTCTCTCAATCACTGATTAAACAACTCCCATTCAGCGTTCTTAAGTCTCTCAATCACTGATTAAACAACTCTCGTTCAGCTTTATTAAGTCTCTTAATCACTGATTAAACAACTCTCATTCAGCGTTCTTAAGGCTCTCAATCACTGATTAAACAACTCTCATTCAGCGTTCTTGAGTCTCTCAATCACTGATTAAACAACTCTCATTCAGCGTTCTTGAGTCTCTCAATCACTGATAAAACAACTCTCATTCAGCTTTATTAAGTCTCTTAATCACTGATTAAACAACTCTCATGTTCCCGACTTCCTTGCACGCAGTACCTGAGGTTTCAAGGCTCAGTAAGTCAGTCAGCCCTAGAAAACGTGTGAGGTTTTAAACCGTGAACCACGCATGTTACACCCTCATGCTTAAGTGTCAAAGATCTGTCACGAGAAACAGAGAATGCAAAAGAAAAGCTGCTAGCATAAGAAAAAAAAAGCTTGAAAAAAATAAAGCGTCTTGAAAGAAATGAAAGGACGTGTGATATTGTGAGAGCTACAGACGTTAATGAAGAATGTATACGTGCTATCAAAAGCAACAGGGAGAAAGTAAAGCTCAAATCTATTAATGGAACTATTTCTAGTACTGCTGTGTCAGTAAGAACAGGACTTAGAGAAACTGAACAAATGGGAAAAACATTGCTGAGAGTGTAGACTGAAGACCAAACAAGTTAAAAAATCAGGAATAGCTTTTCTCACACTGAAGCAGGAAGAACTTCCTACGTACGATAACTTGAAAAAAAAATCGTAAAATCCTGCAGAAGTTATTTCCCCTTACTTCTAGCTGTGGATGGTTTAGAGATTTAGAAAATCGCCACAACTTGTACGTCAAACAGCACTGCTGCTGGTCACTGTTTTTCCAACGACCTGCCACATTCAAGTCAGATTGACAGCATCTGATGATGACTTTTATTACTGTTTTTTAGTCCCCATACCCCTCCCCGACGTTCATAAGACGCTCTCCAAGCCAAGAGCTTAAGACTTGCTACACAAGACGCCACAAGAAGAAATTCGATGATGTAGGAAGAAAGCAGAAGGTTATGAGTTGGATTCCTAACAGTCAGATCATGAACAGGAACAAAATGTTGACAATCAGATCATGAAGAGGAACAAAATGTTGACAATCATATCATGAACAGGAACAAAATGTTGACAATCGGATCATGAACAGGAACAAAATGTTGACAGTCAGATCATGAACAGGAACAAAATGTTGACAATCAGATCATGAACAGGAACAAAATGTTAACAATCAGATCATGAACAGGAACAAAATGTTGACAATCAGATCATGAACAGGAACAAAATGTTGAACATGAACAAAATGTTAACAGGTAGATTTCAAATAATGCTGAAAGTTTAATAGTTAGATCCAGCGAAGAACGAAAATCTGCAGTCAGATGTTAGTCTGATTCTTGGGTGGTCAGATGTTAGTCTGATTCTTGGGTGGTCAGATGTTAGTCTGATTCTTGGGTGGTCAGATGTTAGTCTGATTCTTGGGTGGTCAGATGTTAGTCTGATTCTTGGGTGGTCAGATGTTAGTCTGATTCTTGGGTGGTCAGATGTTAGTCTGATTCTTGGGTGGTCAGACTGGATAGCAGTCAGATGTTAATCTGATTCATGGGTGGTCAGATGTTAGTCTGATTCTTGGGTGTCAGACTGGAGAGCAGTCAGATGTTAGTCTGATTTTTGGGTGTCAGATGTTAGTCTGATTCTTGGGTGGTCAGATGTTGGTCTGATTCTTGGGTGGTCAGATGTTAGTCTGATTCTTGGGTGGTCAGATGTTAGTCTGATTCTTGGGTGGTCATACTGGAGAGCAGTCAGATGTTATTCTTGGGTGGTCAGACTGGAGAGCAGTCAGATGTTAGTCTGATTCTCGGGTGGTCAGATGTTAGTCTGATTCTTGGGTGGTCAGACTGGAGAGCAGTCAGATGTTAGTCTGATTCTCGGGAGGTCAGATGTTAGTCTGATTCTCAGGTGTCAGATGTTAGTCCGATTCTTGGGTGGTCAGGCTGGAGAGCCGTCAGATCCCAAACAGAAACGAAAGATCGGCAACAAAATCCCTAACAGTAATGAAAGGTCAGTAAATTAATCCAGAGCTGAGCTGAAAGACCAACAGTTGTATTTATATATTGGGCTACAAATTGACTATTAGATAGTGAAAAAGTCACTGAAATAAATGATGGAAAGGTGTGGGCAGTTTTTATAGTGTAAGGGAGTAATTTCGTTTAAACAGTAAAACATTTCACAGTCGAACAATAAACATCTATACCCTACTGGCTGTGTGGCCTACAGTAGAGCACACCTTATTATCACATAGCTTTGTGTCACAACCCGGAAATTGTCACAAAAATTTGTATCCGTGGCCATTTCTCACAGTAATTAATGGCCTTTACTCCTGTTGATATCAGTCCTCTTATTGTTACAAATTATTTAATGTCAAAGTATTTTTGTATACGTAGGAGTTAAAGATCCCTCTCTGTATCACAAACTGGGCGAGTCCAGGCTATAAACATCTCACAAATTGTATAAATTAGGGGGAAAAAAAGTAGGAACAGCTTAATTACTTAACGAGCACACAATTGTGACGTTTCGGTGTGAGTCTTAATCATACAAAAACACACATAAAGAGAGAAGAAAAATATAAATTCACATAATGCTATGTAAAAAAAAATTAGGAATTGAAAAAAGTAGAATAAAATAAAATGAATGTAGCACTTAGCTGCGACTAATAAGAAACTGGCTTGTAACGATCTGCGTTCAGAAGTGCGCACGGTGTAATGTAGAGAATGTTTAAATGGAGATATGTGATGTATGATAGGTGGCTAGTAAATAAGGAGAAAGGATGGGGGTGGAGGGTGCGGCAAACCGTGGAAAGGGGAGAAAGTGATACAATGGTAATCTAGCAAGGAGAAAGTGGAATAGATGACACAGCCCGACAAAAAAAAATTTTTTTGGATGCTTTGCATTTTAGACTTGTACCTGCGGCTATTTGGGGCACTGATTTAAAAAAGTGCATTGGATTGACCAGATCAGCTCTAATTTCTTAGATATGGTTGAATGTATAAACTTTTACTCTGCTCTTTAAAAAATCTCTTCTGTAGAATTGGGATGTCATAACAAGCCGTCTTATTTGGTAGGGAAATTTATGTATTTAATTTATCCACATTTTTGTGTATAATGACCTTTGTTTCACAACTATTCATCTGCTTCCTTTGCTTTAATGCACAGTGGCACAAACATGTATAACTCAAATGACAAAATCGCTTTTGTTCTGTTTTATTGCATAAGTTTGTGCATAAAATTAAGATCGTAAATCATGATTTCCGTAGGCTACATAAATTTGCACGTCAAAGGTTTCTCAGCCTGATCTGTTTAAAACAGTTGCGCTGTATACTAGTCAGGATCGTGTAGGAGATGTATGTGCTCTCTTTCATTTAATTTTTCGCAAATCGAACACCCTAGAGGGTATGACTACTTCAAGACGAAACTGCATGAATGGTCCTGACGTATTTTGCTATATTTGTGAGGGAGTACATACTGAAAGCAAGTAGGAAGCCTATTTCTGAGGTTGCAAAAAAAGATCATATGTAAGTTATTTTGGTGTCAAGCTTGGAGATCAAGATAAGCCATGGGCTCCTTATATTGTATGCAAAACCTGTACGGAGCATTTGCGCCAGATGACAAATGGAAAGAGAAGCTGCCAGAAATTTGGAGTACCAGTGGTGTGGAGGGAACCGAAAAACCACTTAGATGACTGTTACATTTTGTGTTGTTAATATCAAGGGCATCAATCGAAATAATCGTGACAAGTGGTCTTACTCTGATCTGCTTTCATGACAACTCAACCACGATACATGACAAACGCCACAGTTATTAACATGGAGTCAACATACACCAGAAGTCAGGAGTTGCAAATACAGAAGGGAACTTTAATGAAAACCCAAACATGTGCATGAATGGTCGCAAGAATGTAAACTGTGAATGTAAACTGAAATGAAGGAATCAACAAACAGGTACACAAACTTTCCGGACGGGTTGCGACCGCCATAAGAATCTATCACATACACTCAGACTAGAAAAACCTTGATGACCTCCAGTCATACGAAAGAACACCCAAACGAGAACAAACTAACAAGACGTCCTCTCTCTCACATCTCAAGCAGAAGTATCCCGCCCCGTGCAAACCCAGACCTCGTGACCAAATGGTAAATGGGAACACGGAGATAAATCTTGCTCCTTGCTTGCATAACACCTGAGCAGTGGTCAACAGCTTTTGATCATAATTAACTGGGTTACAACGCCCCATTCTTGTACAGAATATCTATTCTGTTACAGTAAGATTTACTGTATTTTGTGCTTAATACATTTTGTGCCCCATAACGATAGCTTTAGCTGTTTGTTGTGTCTTTATAATGTAGCAAATGTGGGGGACACACATCCTGGTGCAGTTAAATCCCTTGAAATGAATCCCGCTTAATGTCAGCTCAGCTTAATATCACCATAATTTGTCGGTCCCGCCGACGTGGCATTAAGGCGGTTCGACTGTGTTTAGACATTGTGGCGGTGTTTACCAGTTTCCGCAATAAATTAATATGTGTGTGTGTCTGTGTGTATGTGTGTGTGGCTTCTCTCTATTGTGATGAACACTTGTTAGTTTTCTAAAGATAATTACGCGGAGTAGAGCAAATAATTATACAGTTTCAACATGAACAACGTCCTTAGCATATTCCATTATTTTATACTCCTTTTAATCTCCTCGTTAGTTTGCAGAATTGAAATGTTTACTGTCTGCCACTGCTTGTCACTCTCACTAAAAAAAGAAAGTCTAAACTTAAAAACGTGGTTTATCCTTCAATGCACGAAAACGTCATCATTACCAAAAGGTTCTTTATAACACTATGGCCAATCACTAATGCATGAAAATAACTTTCCACTGTAAAGATTGCACTTCCTTCTGATTCATCATTAATTCATTTACATGTCCCTTGGGGAACTTTGCTTCCCTTCTAGCGTTCATGATAGCCTCTCGGTTGTAAGCGAGATGCCTCGCTGCTGTTTTATCCATTTGCGAATCATCAACAGTATCTTGCTGCCATCTTCGCCTTGATCTTCCTCTCTTTCTTTTTCTCCAGTTATGTACCCTTCCAAGACTCATTCATTTATTCATTTGCATGTCCCCTTGCGGAACTTTGCGTCCCAAACAGCACTCCTGTAGGCCTCTTGGTTGTGAGCAAGATGGCCGGCTGCTGATGCATCCATTTGCAGATCATCAACGATGTCTTGTAACCATCTTCGCCTTGGTCTTCCTCTCTTTCTTTTTTCCCATTATGTACCATTCCAAGATGGTCTTCTCTAGATTATAATGTCGTTTAATGTGTCCAAAATATTTACGTTTTCTCTCTTTAATCCTCTTTACTAGCCAGCCTTCTTCAATATTAAGTTATTGTAGTATGGATATATTTGTTATTTTTTGTGCCCATGATATTTGAAGAACTCTTCTGTAGCATTTACATTCAAAGCCATTTATTCGTTTCTCAGCTGTTTTGTTAAATGTCCAGGTTTCACTGGTATATGTTGCGATGAGAAAGATACATGCCATTACAAATCTTATTTTTGTGGTTCTGTCTGCTCCACTCCACAGATTCTTTAGTTGTTTTACTTTCTGAAGAGCGATAGATGTCCTCCTTTTAATTTCCCTCATTGTATCTCCATTAGTGATCCAAGATATTCAAAGCTCTCCAATTCTTCCAGTTTTTCCTCATTGATACATATTTCAGCTGCCTTGTTTGTTTTGTCAGTTTTCATCAATTTAGTTTTCTTTGCATTAAGATTGTTAAAAGATTCTATCCCACCAAACTGTTAAGGAGATAATACAACCAAAAAAAGAAGCCCCTAAAAATAAATGGATGACAGACGACATCTTAGGACTGATGGACAAGAGGAGGAGGAGTAAAAATAACGAGAAAAAATATAACAAGATAAATAAAGAAATAAGACGCAAATGAAGAGAAGCAAAAGAAGTGTGGTTAAATGAGCAGTGCAGACAGATAGAGGACTCTCATATTAAAGACAGCAAAAACATGCACAAACGAATTAATGAACTCACAGGCAGGAAAACAAAATATACCACAGGATGCCTGAAATCGAAAGAAGGTAAAATGTTAATGGGAAAAGAAGACATTGTGGACAGAGTATATCGGTGAGCTATATGGAGGAGAAAGACCAGAATTAACACCAGATACTGAAAACTGTGATGGACCACCAATACTTGAAGATGAAATCATAGATGCCATCAAACACATGAAGAAAGGAAAAGCGACTGGTCCTGATAATATAACAATAGAAGAAATAGAAGCACTAGATGAGACAGGAATAAAAAAATAACCAAGTTACTGAATGACATTTACAACAGTGGTTATATTCCCAGTGACCTGATTAAATCCACGTTTATAGCACTACCAAAGAAACCAGGTGCAAAGGAATGTGACGACCACCGGACTATCAGCCTCTCATGTCACATAACGAAGCTACTTCTGAGAATCATTATGAGAAGAACAAGGAAAAAGATAAAAATGGAAATAGCAGATGAACAGTATGGATTTGTTGAAGGAAAGGGAACACACAATGCCATTTATGCTTTACGAACACTAACAGAAAGAGCTTTAGAAGTACAGAAAGATCTCTACTTATGCTTCATTGATTACACCAAGGCATTTGACAAGGTGAAACATAATGAAATTATTAAAATGCTTGAAGACATCAATATAGACGGCAAAGACCTGAGGATTGTAAAACATCTATACTGGCAGCAAGAAGCAGCAGTTCGAGTTGAAAATAGAACTGGAAAATATCAACCTATAAAACAAGGGGTGCGGCAAGGATGTGTACTATCTCCAGACCTTTTTTTCTCTGTATAGCGAGAATATTCTAAGAACAATCATCACAGAACCAGGCATAAACATTGGAGGATACAATATTAACAACCTTCGGTATGCTGACGACACAGTACTGATAGCTGAGAACCAATAAGACCTGCAAAATCTCTTGAATAAAGTCGCCAAAGAAAGTGAACAGAAAGGCCTTACTTTGAAAATCAAAAAGACAGAGACTATGGTTATATCTAAGAAACAGAATCCACCAGCATGCAGTATTAAATTAAACGGAACTATTCTAAAGCAGGTGCAGAAATTCAAATACCTTGGAGCAGTAATAACTTCAGATGGGAAATGCAGAACAGAAATTAGGAACAGAATAGGCCAAGCAAAGACTGCATTTCAGAGAATGAGAAACATATTAACCAACACATCCTTATCAATGAATGTTAGAAAACGAGTCCTAAAATGCTATATTGAACCTATCTTGTTATATGGAAGTGAATCATGGACAATAGGCAAGTCTGCACAAAAATCATTGGAAGCAGCAGAAATGTGGTTTATTAGAAGAATGTTGCGAATCCCCTGGACAGCAAAAATAACTAATGAAGAATGTATGAGAAGAGCTGGAAAGACAAAAAACCTTGTCAAAAAGATAAGAGAGAGACAATGTACTTTCATAGGACATGCAATGAGAAGAGGGGGCATTGAAAATATTATAACAACAGGAAAAATAGAAGGAAGAAGATCAAGAGTAAGACCAAGAGAAATGATACTGGACAGTCTGACGGGATGGTGTGAGAGGAGATCATCAACTGAGTTGATGGCCTGCATGAAGGATCGGATACTCTGGAGAAGCACAATAGCCAACGCCAGTCGGCACGGCACATGATGATGATGATGATGCATTAAGATAGAGGTTGTGTTCTTCGCTGTTCTTACGGACTGACATAATTAGTTTTTCCTTTCCTTTTTGTGTTGTGGAAAGTAATACTGTGTCATCAGCATATCTAATCTCTGGTATTTCATAACCTCCAATTGTTATGGCATCGTAATATGCTTTGTCTACATCTCCTCTAACATTCCTCATTACATTTTCAGTATACAAGTTAAATAAGTAAGGTGACAATATGCACCCCTGACGGACCCCTTGTTTTATGTCAAACCAAGTTGTTGTTTCACCATTTTTCTTACTGCTGCTTGTTGGTCTAGATACAGCAGTGATGTTAATTGTATCAAATGTGTTGGAAATCCCATTTTTTCCATTATTTCCCAAAGTTTCTGGTGTTGTACACAATCAAATGCCTTGGAGTAGTCTATAAAGGATAAATATAGATTCACATTAAACTCTCTGAATTTCTATATTATTAATCTTATAATGAATATATGGTCTCTTGATCCTCTTCCTTGCCTGAAACCAGCTTGGACCATATTGTCTTTGTCTTCTATTTTCTTTCGAAATCTACCCATTATGATTGTTAACAGAATTTTACTGGCATGACTAATCATGGCAACAGTTCTGTAGTTTGTGCATAATTTCAGGTTACCCTTTTTTGGCAGTGGTCTCCAAATTCTCATGGCGTTTATTATGTCCGAAATACTTCATTTTCCTCTGTTTAATAATCTTTATTTTCTTCAATATTAAATTCTTGCAAGATGGATACAAATGTTTCTTTTTGTGTCCTTGATATCTGAAGAATTCTTCTTGAAGCAGAATAGTATGTCACGTGAAGGGGAGAATGCCTGACGAAGAACGAGTTTTCGATTGGCCTGTGTGTGTTTTACTGAACGAGTGTGAGAATAATTAACTTTATCTTTACCACTCAAGTTAACTATTCCAAGAATTCGAATGCACTAAGTTATTGTTAAACTACACGCAAAGTAACATTACACCGCAGATTCTCACCAAAATCACATTATAATATTAATGTCCTAGACCACAAGAGTAATAATAGCCAGCATGTCATTCCAGGATACGATACAAGAAATAAACATGTTGTCACATCAGTCTCCAATTTATATTTTTCGAAGAACAATCAATCAATCAATCAATCAAGTGCCGTGCCGCGTGTCGTAGGCGATCATTTCTCTCCACAATTCCCTGTCTTTAGACTTGACTATGAGATCCACTGGTGACTTTCTTTCTAGCCACACTGACAGCTCATCCAATAACATCTGTGTGTGTGTGTGTGTGTGTTTGTGTCTTCCTCTGTCTCTTCTTCCCTCATTTTCTCCATTTACCATAATGTGTTCCAGTTTTCCTCTTCTCAGAAAACGTCCTACAAATCTCGCTTGTCTGCCTTTGATCTTTGCTGTAATTTGCCTTTTAACTCCAGTCTCTCTCCAGTTTTCTTAGCTGTACATGGTACTTTCAACATCCTTCTCATGAATCACACTTCCATGGCCTCCATTTCTAGCTGAACTCTCTTATTCATGGGCCATACTTCACATCCATGTCATGGTTGTTCTTGGGAATGTACAGTGTTTTTCCCCTTCCCTTCCACTGGTGTGTTTATGGCTTTCTCCACTAGCCTTTGATTTTGGCCAGAGCCTATCCTACAAAGCAGCAGAGGGTTTGAAATCAGAGTTTGCCTTCTACTAGATGAGCTACCAACCAAGACTAACGAATCTCATCTACCCGAATCAGAGAACAAAGAAGCTTTAATATGAGAATTGATGTGGGTGTCAAGATGAGAGAGGTGTGAATTAAATCAAGAATACTTGGCAATTAAAACAATGCACGATGCCAAGTGACTTGGACTTATTTTTTTAAGAAATAATTTTCACGCCTGTGACATTACTGTACTAATGCTTTAGGAGCTGTTAGGATCTATCATTTAGATACGATTCAGAGATATGAAAAGTTAGTCTTGTGTGTTTCATCGAGAGTCCTGGATAAATTGGGTGCAGATTTGTGTAGAATCACAATACACCCTGTTGCCTGTGGCAATGATTAATTTTTTTCGATATTTCTGTGTTATTTATTATTTTTATGGTGGTAGAACGGGTGGAGAATGGATGTGCTTGGGGATATGACGAGAGTACGAACGAAAAGGTTACACACCAGAGTTCACTTGGTTAGGGTTAAAAAAACGGACTCGACAATAGGTCAAAATCCTCTGTTTCTGGGAAAAGTCACAAGTCGTCAGTCCTTGTCCTGCTATCCGTTCTGTCTACAACTCCCCCCCCCCTCCACAGCCAAGTCAGTCATTCACTGGCACCACGATAAACGACAAACACGTGGTCTTCACCACAGCATCATCAGTCCCCAAATATTACCGCCATCATTCTCTCTCCCTCCACTCGCATCCTGGCACCATCACGGTTCCACCAGTTGTATGACCTGTTCCTCGTGGTCCTGTTGTTCCATTTCCTTTTGTGCCTCAGAGTTTACAAGATTCTTCTGATTCAGTGAAAAAGTGATAAAAACTTTCAGTGTACAGTATAAGCCAGGAACCTTAATTCTTCACTTAACCTGAACTCAATGATTTCATGAGAGTTTTAGGATTACCCAAGGATTCTGCAGAACTCTTAACATCAAGATTTTAAAAAAAATTACTGGCTGGTGGAACATCTACTTGTTAGTATAGAAATAAAGAATTTTTAATCTATTATACTACAATAGTCTTGCGGGTCACAACCTGTGCATAGGGAAAATAAAACTAAAATTGAAAAGTCAACACAAGAAATCAGTACACAGAAAGATAAACATCCACAGCCTACAAGAAGAAAATACTAACATTAATTTCAATCAGGAACTTGCCAATCATTCCAAAACACCCAGTGAAGTTGAGGAGATAGGTATAGATGAGTTATGGAATTCTTACAGCACAGCCATAATCACAGCAGCAAAAGTAAGCGCTGGATTGGAAAAACCAAATAGAAAAGCATGGATATCAGATAAAACATGGAAGTATATACATGAAAGACGAGCAGTCAAATTAAACATGTTGAATGCAAAAGCAGATCATGAAAGAGATTCGGCAAAAGCAAAATACAAAGACATAGACAAGAAAGTAAAAAGTTCAGCTAGAAGGGATAAAAGAGAATACATAGACAATATGGCGAAAGAGGCAGAAAAAGCAGCAAAAACAGGAGACAGCAAAACTTTATATAACATACAAAAGAGGCTAACAGGTACTATTACATCTAAAGAAAGACCAATCCTTAGCAAAACTGGAACACTATTAACATCAAATAAAGACCAAAAGCAAAGATGGGCTGAACACTTCCAAGAAATACTCAATCGACCACACCCAAAAGAATTGTTAAACCTTGAAACTGACTTACCAGCCCCACAACTAAATGTCAATCTAGATGAAATTGAATTGCATGAAATTGAAACAGCAGTGAATTTAATGGCTAACAACAAAGCTGCAGGTGAAGATGAAATAACAGCCGAGATGCTAAAAGCTATCAATAGTGACAACATGAGACAACTACAGAGAATGTTTAACAAGATTTGGAAAGAAGAAAAGGTCCCTTCTAATTGGAAGAAGGGAATCATTGTGAAAATACCAAAAAAGGGCAACCTTAGTGACTGTAACAACTGGAGAGGAGTAACCTTAATATCAGTTGTGTCAAAAGTATTTTGCAAGGTCATTTTGAATAGACTCAAAGATATAGTGGATACTGCAATGAGAGAAGAACAAGCAGGATTTCGAAAAGGGAGAAGCTGTCTCGACCAGATCTTTACTCTCAGAATAATACTTGAAGAACATATTGAAAAGCAGAAACCATTAATACTGAATTTCATAGATTTTAAGAAGGCATTTGATAGCATACACAGAGATTCATTATGGAGAATTTTATGTCTATATGGAATACCATCTAAAATTGTCAACATCATTAAGGACTTATACAATGGATATGGTTGTGCAGTCAAGACAGAAGAAGGGATGAGTGAATGGTTCCAGATTGAAACAGGCGTGAAACAAGGATGTATACTGTCTCCTTTACTTTTTGGGATTACAATAGACTTCATAATGAAAAAATGCTGCACAGGTAACACAGGTATTGACTGGGTACATGGGACCCAACTAGAAGATCTTGATTTTGCTGATGACATAACTCTTATCAGTAATAATGTGAATTCCATGCAAGAAAAAACAGATAGCCTATCTTCACTGGCTAGCAAAATAGGACTTGAAATTAACAAGGACAAAACAAAAATAATGAAAATTCCCATCAATCAAAATGGAAAAATACACATAGAAGGGACAGATATTGAAGAAGTCAATCAATTTGCATACCTTGGCAGCTACATAGACCAGGATGGTGACACTAGAAAGGAAGTTAGGATCAGAATTGCAAAAGCAGCATCAATCTTCAAGAATCTTGAGAACATATGGAATTCAAAAGTTATAAGCACAAAAACCAAGTTAAGACTATTCAATTCAAATGTAATATCCACCCTCATTTATGCATGCAAAGCTGGAAAACAACTAAAGAAATAGAAAAGAAATTAGACTCTTTTGAAAACAAATGCCTAAGGAAAATACTCGGCATCAAGTGGAATGAATTCAAGAACAATGCAGAGATAAGACAGATGACTGAACAACAACCAGTCTCACGGGTGATCAGGAAAAGGAGATGGACATATGTTGGCCACTTGATGAGAAGAAATGAGCAGAGAATCCCAAAACAAGCTATCAAGTGGAACACAACAGGCCGAAGAAAAAGGGGCAGACCGCGTGAAACTCTGAAGAGAACATTATTAAGAGAGGCCAAGTTAACAGGCATAAAATCCTTTGATGAGGTTGAAAGACTCGCCGAAGACAGGAAAAATTGGCGAACTACTTTGCGAGCCCTATGTGACGTCTAACGGCACGGGAAGGATATAAGATATAAGATATAAGTCTTGCGGGTATCGTGCATAATTTTGAAAGTAATAAATAATAGATGAATGGAAACTTTTCATTAACAGCTCAAAACGAAGTCTAAAAAATGTTTTACTGAACAATGTGAATAAGTTCGCTTCGATGCCTGTCGGTCATTCGGAACACCTGAAAGAAAGTTATGAGAGTTCAGAACTAGTCGTGGCAAAGACAAAATATCTTGGTCATGAATGATTGATAAATGTAGGGTTGAAAGTACTGAGTATTCTACTTGGTCAGCAGGTTGGATATACTAAGTTCCCATGTTTCTTATGTGAATGGAACAGCCGAAGAAAAGAGTCAACGCTTTGGGGGGGGGGGGAACACGGTAAGAAAACCTTCAGAAGCTGGAAGTAAAATCATTTTGTGTCCAAGTCTCATTGATTCACAGAAAGATTTTCTACCACCACTTCATATAAAATTAGGCATCACGAAAAGATTTGGTAAAGCCTTGCCAACTAGTGGAAACTGCTTTCAATAGCTCAGTAATAGATGTTCTCACCCTTCAGAAGTCAAGCTAAAACAAGGGCATTTCTATCGGACAAGGTATTAGGAAACTGATGCGACATGAGTACTTCTTGTGCAGGAATTAAAAAGATCATAATGTATACTTTCTTTTATTCTTATTTCTAATATTATTTGTTGTTTTGGTGGTACAGAAGTTTGCTGATTACACAGATTATACATTAACATCATACAACAAAGACTGGAACATGAATAATATTCTTGTCTGATTCATTTTTTCGAGTGAAAAGTATTCTAACAATGTGCAGCAGCAGGACAAAAGAAGAAACTGTACAGAACAAAACAACTGCACAACTACTCAGGTCATCTGAGAAGTGTCCCCATTTTCCACTTCCTCTGAGCAGTTGTGTTTTATTTTTTTCAAAACTTCTGATTTCTAGAAGCAAGGGTGTCAGGAATGTCTATATTTGGTGTTCAATAATTTCTCTTTCCAACTGTAGTGTCTGGAAAGAATTCTGATTTGTTTCCTTCTGTTTCCTTTGTCCTTCACACTATACATAATGCCAGTCAAACATAATTATTTCAGAAATAACACCAAATTGCTTTCACACTTACACATGTGGTTTAAATGAATATATTTACACAAAAAAAGCTGTATATTATTACTCTTCATAATTATGACAGAAAAAAAAACCACTGACAAATTGTACAGACAGCAATAATAACTAAATTTGATTTCTTACTGCATAAACAAAATGAGAAAAAAAAAATTCTATAAACATTACGGTACACTACAAATAACTGGCATTTTTAACACCATCTTTGACACAGCTATATTAAAAGCATAAGACTTGCATTATGTAGCACACACACAAACACTGTTTTTCTTAAGAATTCAGGAGCATCTTTTCTGTATTATCATTAAAAATACACTTCTTTCCTAACAGTTTCTTTTCTGCTACTGCATAATTGACACCAAGAGCTGCTTAGATTATAAATCCACATCAGTTATGTACACATGCAGCAGACATGTTCTGAAGTTTTGTTTGGAATGAAGGAATTCTAAAATGCTATCATCATCACCAGGTGCCGTGCTGACTGGCGTTGGCTATTATGCATCTCCAGAGTACCCGATCCTTCATGCAGGCCATTAGCTCAGTTGGTGATCTCCTCTCACACCATCTCATCAGACTGTCCAGTATCATTTTTCTTGGTCTTCCTTTGACTCTTCTTCCCTCTATTTTTCCTGTTGTTATAATATTTTCAATGCCCCCTCTTCTCATTGCATATCCTATGAAAGTACATTGTCACTCCCTCTCTCTTAATCTTTTGACAAGATTTTTTCTATCTCCAACTCTGATCAAATATTCTCCATTAGTTATTTTTGCTGTGCAGGGAATTCACAACATTCTTCTAATAAACCACATTTCTGCTGCTTCCAATGACTTTTGTGCAGACCTGCGTATTGTCCATGATTCACTTCCATATAACAAGATAGGTTCAATATAGCATTTTAGGACTTGTTTTCTAACATTTTTTGATAAGGATGTGTTGCATAATATGTTTCTCATTCTCTGAAATGCAGTCTTTGCTTGGCCTATTCTGTTCTTAAATTCTGTTCTCTATTTCCCATCTGAAGTTATTACTGCTCCAAGGTATTTGAATTTCTGCACCTGCTTTAGAATAGTTCCATTTAATTTTATACTGCATGTTGGTGGATTCTGTTTCTTAGATATAACCATAGTCTCTGTCTTTTTGATGTTCAAAGTAAGGCCTTTCTGTTCACTTTCTTTGGCAACTTTATCCAAGAGATTTTGCAGGTGTTGTTGGTTCTCAACTATCAGTACTGTGTTTTCAGCATACTGAAGGTTGTTAATATTGTTAATATCTGGCAATATGGCACACCCTTGGCACACTCCTTGTTTTATTGGTTGATATTTTCCAGTTTTATTTTCAACTCAAATCGCTGCTTCCTGCTGCCACTATAGATGTTTTTCAATCCTCAGGTCTTTGCATCTATGTCTTCAATCATTTTAATAACTTCATCATGTTTCACCTTGTCGAATGCCTTGGTGTAATCAATGAAGCATAAGTAGAGATTTTTTTTAGATACTTCTAAAATGCTATAAAAAGTATAAATTTTAACTTTTGGATAAAATTTCTCTCAATATTACAAGTGACTGACATTTCTGAAAGGAAACAAAATCTGAAAAAGATGAGCAAAGGTGTTGTGAGTGTAATGTATGTGAAGAAGGGTGTGAGAGTGATAAAATACTTCACGGAAAAGAAAGATAAGTTTTAGTGGTTCTGAAAACAATAAAATCACAGAAATATTATTCTTGAACATAAAAGGTTAATGAAATCTAAGGATGAAAGGAAGACAATAGTAAATGAATCAACAATCAAAATGCTGTGACAAGAAAATAATGATAATAATCATCACATTTTAACATGATCATATAATGCAAAATGGTGTTTCCATTTAGACAAGATCTTTGTATATTTATAAAGGAAAAAAAAAAGCAACACAAAGCAAACACAGCAGTTTCCACATGACATACTTCAGCAGCAGAAATTAAAATTCACTCTTTCATTATCTTTGTAAGTACATTAAACAAACTGTCACTCAAAAACTGTGAAACTAACAGACCCTTCTGATGGAAACAAAGTTAATATAGTGTGTCATTCATTTTATTTTCCTTTACAAAAAACAAAAAAAGAAAGAAAGAAAGAAAAAAATCTTGCCTCTAGGCCCCTGATGAGTCTATTGCTTTTTTTTTTCTGGTGCACACAGTATATAAGACCCATTTCAATCTTACCAAGCAATGATCTGATGATGGAAATGCCTTAAAGCTTGTAAAGTGCACAATGATGCTGAAGTTAAGAAGCAGTCAGTCAGTCATTTGCATGTCACTTGCAGAACTTTGCCTCCTTAACAGTTCTCCTGTAGGCATCTAGGTTGTAAGCAAGATGGCCTGCTGCTGATGCATCCAGCTGCAGATTATCAATGGTGTCTTGTAGCCGTCTTCACCTTGGTCTTCCTCTCTTTCTTTTTCCCATTATGTACACTTCTAAGACTGTCTTCTCTAAATTATCATGACGTTTATTGTGTCCAAAATATTTAAGTTTTCTTTGTTTAATCCTCTTTACTAGCCAGCCTTCTTCAATATTAAGTTCTTGTAGTATGGATATATTTGTTCTTTTTTTGTGCCCATTATATCTTTTTCTGCTTCTTAACTTCCGCATCTTTTCCATTGCAACATATGCCTGTGAGACCTGGACACATAACAAAAGAACTGAGAAACACATAAATGACTTTGAATGTAAATTCTACCGAAGAGTTTTCTGTAGAATTTACATTCAAAGTCATTTATGTGTTTCTCAGTTCTTTTGTTATGTGTCCAGGTCTCACAGGCATATGTTGCAATGGAAAAGATGCGGAAGTTAAGAAGCAGAAAAAGGAAAATTCTAGAATAATTTATGACTTAAACAAAACTGATAATATCAGAAGTAAAAAAGAACCCTTAATTAAAAACTGAAGTGAAAAATAGGTTGAACCTGTTATTTGCTGGAGTACTTATTTATTTATATTTTAGTTTATATACTTAACTATTTATTAAAAAACATTTTCAAATTGTTAATAAGGCATTTCTCAACTGGGGATCTGCTATAGATTATGTTTTAAAATAAGTGTTTCCAATTAGATCCACAAAAAAGTGTCATAGAATTTGTTTCATCATAAGGGCATTAACAACTGTTGTATTTTGACATCTACAACTTCCAGATTACACTAACACAGAATATGGTGGTGATACAAGGCAGGAAACTCTCTGATGTAGAGAGCAAAACAATACAATTCCTCAGATCATCAGAGAAGTAACCCCCACCCCTCAGGCAAGCCCTTTGACCCTTTAAACGCTCTAAGGGGGGTGTGGGTCCCTCTTGGTCATGACTCCTAGAGGTCTGTTATATTGGATCACTACTAACTAATAATGGAGATATAAAGAGGGAAATTAAAAGGATGACATCTATCGCTCTTCAAAAAGTAAAACAACTAAAGAATTTGTGGAGAGGAACAGACAGAAATATAAAAATTAGATTTTTAAGGGCATGAATCTTTCTGATCGCAACATATGCCTGTGAGACTTGGACACTTAACAAAACAGCTGAGAAACACATAAATGCCTTTGAATGCAAATGCTATAGAAGAGTTCTTCAAATATCATGGACACAAAAAAGAACAAATATATCCATACTACAAGAACTTAATAATGAAAAAGGCTGGCTATTAAAGAAATTAAACAGATAAAACTTAAATATTTTGGACACATTAAACATCATGATAATTTAGATAAGACCGTCTTGGAAGAGTACATAATGGGAAAAAGAAAGAAAGAAAGACCAAGGCGAAGATGGCTGCAAGACATCGTTGATGATCTGCGAATGGATGCATCAGCAGCAGGGCATCTTGCTTACAACTGAGAGGCCTACAGGAGATCTGTTAAGGAAGCAAAGTTCCGCAAGTGACATGCAAATTATTGACTGACTGACTGATGTTAGGTAATGATTTGATATGTAATGTCTGTTTATTTTTAGTACTGCACATTTTACATTTCTTTTTCGTTTACTTTAGTATTACACGTACATGAGATATTATTGTTTATGTTTTATTGATATTTTATGCGGTTCCTTTTCGTCCACTTTCTTTCTTTGCTGTACTGTATATTTTTAGGCTGTTATTTGTATGTGAGAATTATGTGTCCTGCCACAAGTCTCAGTATGGAATTGCATATATTCGTCAAGAAATGTATGGATGTGTGTTCATCATTTTAGTGTATGCTTGAAATATAAACATCACTAGGTTTGTTATACTTTAGGGCAGGCGATTAGTTCAACTAACGCATGATTTTGTCATCCATTACATGACATCATAATTGACATTCAACCACCATATTTTGTGCAGATTAATGTGTCGTATTATACTATCCCACAATTTAATGATAGGATTCATATTTGCAGCACGTTTTTTTTCAATCATTTTTTTTTCTATCAGCATTTTTTAAGTACTACAACAATATTATTTACATCACAACAACACTCGTCTCTAGATTATCTCCTTTCTTTCGCTTCACTTCTCTTCACTTTAATTCTCTTGCCCAACCACTTATCTGACAATCCAGAACGTCTTCTCGCGCGCGAGCGTACAAAACAACCTTGGATTACAGTCGAACTCGCATCGCTTTATGTCACAATCTAGATATTGTCACAGAAATTTGTATCCCTGGCCAACTGCTGCAAGTAATTAGTGGGCCTTATTCCGGTTTATATCACCCCGCTTAATGGCACAACTCGATGAATGCCAAAGTATTATCGCACATGAAGAAGTTAAAGACAGCTTTGTATCACAAACTGGGCGACTCCAAACTATAAACATCTCAATAAGCATTATCAGCTTTGCGACTCATCAAAAAAGGGGCCGGCCTTTTATCACATATTGCATGCTGCATCAACATTTGGAACATGTGGGTATCACATATCAGGTGGGGTGAATCGAAGGCTTACCACGGCCGCCTTTTCTTGATTAAAAACTGTCTTCTTTCTGTCATTGTTTTTATTCTTTATCAAGGCTTGGGCAGTGTTGTCTGGTTGGCATCTTGAGCTGACAGCTCGTCATTCTCAAACAGTTTACAGTAAATCATATGGTCTGGAGCTTTTCTCTGGTTCTCGTTGTGACAGACAGTGGCTACTAAAAGAAACGTGTCGATCTGGATTTAAGCGCTAAAAAGGACACTCTGAAGCACACTGATGAAAACGTTACGAGAAAGGATACTGTGGATATATGGAATTGACTGTATCGAACCTTGTTAAAAAGAAATGTCTCAGCTGATGGTGACTTGCTAGCAAGTCTGTCAAAAAAAAAAAAAACCTATTTCTTGCGCTGTCTCTAAGCGCGTTCGAGACTGTGCGTTCGTTCATTTTCATTATGTCTGACATGACGCAGGACGTTTCTAAATTCTTTTTGGTTAATAGAATAGTCATCATTATACAACTGAAGATCAAGCATATTTAACTGCTTCTGCTAAAATGTCATATGCGGCCTGATTTTAATGTTACCTATATTGTAATTTAACGGGTAAGATTTACTTTATTTTGTGATTAACACATGTTGTGTCCGATACCGGTAATGTTCTCCGTTTGTTTTGTGTTTAATATAGCAAATGATGTACACACATATACTTGTAATGGAAGCCCGGTTAATTTCAAATCCGCTTAATGTCACTATTTTTTGACGTTCTCGTCAATTTGACATTAATCGGGTTCGACTGTATTAGTTCATGTAATGAGCAATACAGAAAGGCCTTACTTTGAACATCAAAAAGACTATGGTTATATCTAAGAAACAGAATCCACCAGCATGCAGTATTAAATTAAACGGAACTATTCTAAAGCAGGTGCAGAAATTCAAATACCTTGGAGCAGTAATAACTTCAGATGGGAAATACAGAACAGAAATTAGGAACAGAATAGGCCAAGCAAAGACTGCATTTCAGAGAATGAGAAACATACTTAACCAACACATCCTTATCAATGAATGTTAGAAAACGAGTCCTAAAATGCTATATTGAACCTATCTTGTTATATGGAAGTGAATCATGGACAATAGGCAAATCTGCACAAAAATCATTGGAAGCAGCAGAAGTGTGGTTTATTAGAAGAATGTTGCGAATCCCCTGTACAGCAAAAATAACTGATGAAGAATGTAGGAGAAGAGCTGGAGAGACAAAAAAACCTTGTCAAAAAGATAAGAGAGAGACAATGTACTTTCATAGGACATGCAATGAGAAGCGGGGGCATTGAAAATATTATAACAACAGGAAAAATAGAAGGAAGAAGATCAAGAGGAAGACCAAGAAAATGATACTGGACAGTCTGACGGGATGGTGTGAGAGGAGATCACCAACTGAACTGATGGCCTGCATGAAGGATCGGATACTCTGGAGAAGCATAATAGCCAACGCCAGTCGGCACGGCACATGATGATGATGAATGAGCAATACAAAGTCACTACGGCAAGTCATTTACAAGGTCATCCGAATTTCTTTAATTCACCAGGACAAGGCAGTCCAGACAATATTAAATATAACTTCTACAAGTTCTATATGTAGTGCCTCAAACTGTACGAGTTATGTCAACTATGACGCGGGTAACTAAATCATTACCTGTCTATGAGGTTTTTTCAGCTTATAAATCTGGTGTGTACTCAGTTTTTTGTGTTTATTTTATTGGCCCATTCAGATATTTCCCTTTTTCTCAGGCTCATCTTTTTGTCATTGAGTTTTCCAGTTTTTGTCAGCTGGACTATCATGGACTGATCCACAAATTTTTAACCTTTTTTTCGAGGAAAGAGTTAAGAAGGGATGGGATGCGGGGACCGGCTTCCTGGTTCGGCCAGCCAGTGAGCGGGTTCCAACCCATGGTGAATAGAGAGAGAGAGAGAGAGAGAGAGAGAGAGAGAGAGAGAGAGAGAGAGAGGCAAGCATAGAAGCAAAAAGGGAGTGAGCGATTTCACTTTAGTCTTGTGATTTGTTTTCGTGGGGTAAGGCGCGAATTTAAAATGTGTGCCGTTCTTAGTATATATTGTGTATATGTGCCTAATCGGGATAGAGTTGTAGTTTTGTGTTATAAATCAAGTTATTGCGCCACCTCTGTAATGTTGTTTTCGTGAAGGATCTGTGTGTAGACGTAAGTTGTGTTGTTGTCGTTATTATTATTATTATGAAAATAGGTAATAGAGAGCAGATTGCTAGTTAGAATGTGTATACTTTTCATTGTATGTATCGAGTGCACTTAGGGGGGGCACTACATGTTGTTCATGTGATTATATTAGTATCGCTTTTGATTGTATTGATTACTGTGTGATTATATTGATGAATACATGCATTTGTATGGAAGTTTGAACTCTATGACTAAAGTGATGAATGTAGTATTTTTCTGTCTTTCAATTCAACTATCTCGTTAGTGTCACAGAGATTATAAACACATTCTTAACTCTTGTCTTGTCTTGTCCTTCCTTATTTACTGCTAGGTGTAGAGGTGAAGTGCAGTTGTTTCCCAATGGCTCGCCTGTTGGCTTCGTACATTGAAGCGTTCAAGGACTCTGCTATACCATCGGTCCATCGTCTGCATGGGTGGCCCCTTCCTCTGCCTTAACGATGAGTCGAATAAAGTGAATGTAGTTGGGAGCGACGATCCCATCTAAAACTCATAGGTTTCTATCGTGACGCAGTATACCCTTTCATTTCTAGTTTCGTCGTTTTACCTGTCTTGATGCTTTGTCGAATTGTATTAGAAGAGGTGTTGTCAGTGAGGCATGTGCAATGCATGTTTATTTGGTAGGTTTTTGAGAACTAAAAGAATGTGAGTGATTCTTGTATTTATGTAGTGATTTCTCTGTGCTGTTAAACAGTGTTAAAATAAATCATTTTCTGTTGTGTTTTGATATATTATATTAGGTTTCATGCGTGTTAATGTGATGTTGGCGGTGACTGAGATGTATGCTAGTAGGTTTGGGGTGATAAAATAGGAGGGGTTCGTAGATCAAGGACACTACTATGAAAGAAAGAATCTGGGTGGAATCTGTCGGAAGCGTGCGGAAATAGAGGATCCACCATGCATTGCTGTAAAAAGGGGACCTTTTCTTTTTCTGAAGGCAGCAATTTAGCCGAGCTCCCGCTATTAAAGAACATGAAGCGCGCCGTTTGGTCGAGGGCTGTGATCTAAACCCCGCCGTTTGGTCGAGGGCTGTGATCTAAACCTCGCCGTTTGGTCGAGGGCTGTGATCTAAACCCCGCCGTTTGGTCCAGGGCTGTGATCTAAACCCCGCCGTTTGGTCCACTTCTGTGATCAATACTCCGCCGTTTGGTCCAGGGCTGTGATCTAAACCTCGCCGTTTGGTCCACTTCTGTGATCAATACTCCGCCGTTTGGTCCAGGGCTGTGATCTAAACCTCGTCGTTTGGTCCAGGGCTGTGATCTAATCCCCGCCGTTTGGTCCAGGGCTGTGATATAAACCCCGCCGTTTGGTCCAGGGCTGTGATCTAAATCCCGCCGTTTGGTCCAGGGCTATGATATAAACCCCGCCGTTTGGTCCAGGGCTGTGGTCTAAAACCCCGCCGTTTGGTCCAGGGCTATGATATAAACCCCGCCGTTTGGTCCAGGGCTGTGGTCTAAAACCCCGCCGTTTGGTCCAGGGCTATGATATAAACCCCGCCGTTTGGTCCAGGGCTATGATATAAACCCCGCCGTTTGGTCCAGGGCTATGATATAAACCCCGCCGTTTGGTCCAGGGCTGTGGTCTAAACCCCGCCGTTTGGTCCCCAGCTGGCCTATGTCTGCATCGTGATGGGGCTATTTTATTAATTTTGGTGAGAAACCAGAAGTGTGGCCACATTTGGATAGTGCTTTGATTCATATGTTCAAGAACCCAGGGAATTCACAGCTTCCAGGTCCTCGGAAGTCTGGAATATAAAGGATACAGTGAAAATAAAAATCAAAACATGGCTCGGTCTTTTTAAGTTTGAAGCTAGGAAGAGAGATTTCATAATCATAATATATAATTTATATGTTATGACTAGAGTAAAGGACGTCGGAAGACATTGCACTTAAAAAAAAACAAAAAACATTGTTACCTGTTGTTGTGATCAGTGATGCAAATTGAATATTGGTATAGCCATCCATGAGAGAAGCATTTCAGCAAAATAACTTTTTGCATGTTCCTCAAAGTTAACATTCAACAACTTCAAAACTTACGTGCCACGAAAAGTGCTACTACAAACTCATTTCATTTCAATTTTCTTACGTTCATTTTTTATTGTATTCAGTACTCTAATGCATTAGCTATATTTGCCTATTTCAGTCGTTTTTCAGTTGTGCTGTTTTAGTCCTTTATTGTATGATGAAGAGAGCTATTGAACACGCACTGAGATAGACAAAGTGAAAAATTTTCTATCATGAGTAAAACATTCAAACGCATTCCTAGATCTTTAGAAAGCTATAATTTACTAGCAGAAGTAAGCTGCGTTGTCTTGATAGTTCCGGCCTGTCTCTACTTCTGCCTTTTGTTTCTCTAGTTCTTCCATCTCTGTTTAATATAAATCAACGTTTGGTTGCATTTCAGTATTTCTTCTCAGTGTAATTTATTTTCGTCTTATTCGTAAGTTCATAATAACACAAAACATTAACAGCATTTTTTTCCTGGTATTTTATAGAGGAAGTGAAATGTTTTATTTTCTATTCTGCTGCTATGGCTGTCAGGCAGCGATTCACTGCTGTATCTTAAACGTCTGTCTGTCTGTCTCCTTGTTAGTATGTATCTATCCTACATTCTGCATGTCTATGGATCATCCATACAAACATAATAATTAAATTCACATTCACACACACTTTGATTTCTTAATCCTCCCGCAACCAGGTATAGGTATAATTCCGTCACTGTTTTCTTGCTTCTTTTATTTTTCAGTAACTGAAAAAAAGGAACAATTGATGAGCGAGATCGGCCGCAATCAACCATTCCTGGACAGTAGTTAGATTTCCTACAGTAAAGTGAAAACAGCAAGCACTATACGATTGTCAGGATGTTTACCACTTGGCTAATTGTCCTGTCTTTCATGGCAACTGGTAAATCACTTCTAATCGTTGTAGTTTTGCTCTTCATCATTATGTCTCTTAAACACAGTCACATTAGGATCTTGTATGTAGTAACCGCCCATAAACATTCTGCCTCAGAATCACTGAGATAGATGGCAGAGACAACAAAATGTGTTCCCTTACATTCTGTCCTAGAACATCTCAGTCACATCTCTGTTTTGTTGACTATTGCTTTTGTTAATGAGTGAAATGTGGTTCTACTACGGATAACAATTCCTTTATAGTAATGTTGATAATTATGATACTTTTGATTCTGATACTCAGGTATGTGCTCTCAGTGTCCTCCAGGCTGGGAATATAAATTCAGTTCTTGCTACGGTTATGCAGACGATTTTGCGACTTGGGGAGCTGCCCAGGTCAGTTTCAAATTCATTTACTCTTCAATATATTTATTGAGTTTTTTCTTATTTAACTTTCGTAAATCAGCTAAAGATATGCCGTGTGCAGTTTATTTTGTTAGTGCAAAATGGAAGTGATGATCAAATAAAAATAACAGAGCAATATAAAAGACACATGGGTATCGTTTGAAACATTAAATTCTTAATTTAATTTATCAAGCTTATCTGCACGTCTCCGCCTTATAGACGAGGCAGTCTTATCTATATCCTCATCTCTGTAAGTCCAGTTGAAGCTTAGTCTAAGTGAATTGCTTTTGTATGCATTTGAATTAACTAGCTGATTACCCGGCGTTGCCTGGGTAATTATTTATCCCAATAAGCAGAGTTCTATTCTTTTCCACAACCTTCTAGATTGTTCTACAACGTTCCATTCACCTCCACAGCTTTCTAGAAGGGTCTATAGAAGTCTATTCAGTTCCACAGTCTTCTCTAAGATTCTACAATGTTCTGTTCATTTCCACAAACTTATAGAAGGATCTACCGAATCTAGACGATTCTACAGAGTTCTATTCCTTCTATTCGACTAAACGTGGGCTTAATTGTCATCAGGACTGTCACCAATCAGCCTAACGACCCCAAACACTATGGATTCGACACTAATCTGAGTCAGTTTGAACATTTTATTTTTCACCACTTCTCACCCCCCTCCGTCATGCTGATGGAGGCTGAACTTGCGAGTGCCACTAATAATCTCAGCGACCCCGAAAACTATGGAATCGACACTAATATCGGTCGTTTTTCGACATGTCGCCGCATCCCACACCCACCCTTAGGGGCCCCCATGCCATTGGGGTCTGAACTTGGACTTAAATGGTATTGGGAGTGCCACTATTCATCTCAATGACACTAGTATCCTCACTTATCATCACTCATTTTTTTCATTTAATAAAGTGTGCGTTTGTGTTATTCACACTGGACCTATTCAATTATATATATCTATATAGGTAAGAACGATTTCGTACTCAATAAATATTTTGTTGAAGTTCATAAAAATTCCCTTGAGAATTTCCTTATTTCGTATTCCTAAGTTCGTGAACTAAACCCAAAAATTTCAGAGAAAAAATCCATTAAAAAACCTCCACCAGAAGAAACCAAACCATTTTACCAACAACCCACGCAGCAACCATACTTCACTTCTGTTAACAGGCTGCTGTGTCATAGCATCATAGTAAAATAGACATTAGTAGTTCATATTTGTGGAACGTGATAAAAAAATAGAGCTTTCTTCCTAGCAGAGTTTTTAGAATTCATGAAAATCTCTTCCTCATAGATCTGTCAAAATATCCACTTTAACCAAATTTCTTGTCTTTATAACCCGAAACAGTCACTTAGAACAACTTTAAATAGCTTCTCTCAGACATCTTTAATTAACACTCTGCAGAAAAGAATAGATGGAATGAATATTCTACAATACCACTGAGTCTTTTGTTCTTTTTTTTTTGTATTATTATAGGCCCCTCAAGGAAGTGCCTAATATGTCCTAATATCCCACCTGATTCCTCAGCATGTTCCTTTACCCTCAGTGGACTACCCAGTATGTCTCTAAAATATATGTATCCTAATGTCTCCATATTATCTTCTATGGAACCCACCATTATCATCACCAGTCTTGTGAGATACTAGCATGACTTTAGAAGGTTTAAATAGGTACAAGTAAAGGTAAAAGTAAAATTCCCGTTTCCATGTCATCAAGGCATATTGGGGATATTGTGTTAGGCCCGTATTTCTACCACCTTCTGCACATGAAAGCGTGATGTGTGGTGTAAATAGATAAAATGAAACTTTTAACAACAATTTTACAACACTTGTTGGACAGATCTAATCTCTTACCTCCCATCATTTGGTTCCCACTCCACTAAAAGATAAGTAGAGATCTTTCTGTACTTCTAAAGCTCTTTCTGTTAGTGTTCGTAAAGCATAAATGGCATTGTGTGTTCCCTTTCCTTCAACAAATCCAAACTGTTCATCTGCTATTTCCATTTTTATCTTTTTCCTTGTTCTTCTCATAATGATTCTCAGAAGTAGCTTCGTTATGTGACATGAGAGGCTGATAGTCCGGTGGTCGTCACATTCATTTGCACCTGGTTTCTTTGGTAGTGCTATAAACGTGGATTTAATCAGGTCACTGGGAATATAACCACTGTTGTAAATATCATTCAGTAACTTGGTTATTATTTTTATTCCTATCTCCTCTAGTGCCTCTATTTCTTCTATTGTTATATTATCAGGCCCAGTCGCTTTTCCTTTCTTCATGTGTTTGATGGCATCTATGATTTCATCTTCAAGTATTGGCGGTCCATCACAGTTTTCAGTACCTGGTGTTAATTCTGGTCTTTCTCCTCCATATAGCTCACCGATATACTCTGTCCACAATGTCTTCTTTTCCCTTTAACATTTTATCTTCTTTCGATTTCAGGCATCCTGTGGTATATTTTGTTTTCCTGCCTGTGAGTTCATTAATTCGTTTATGCATGTTTTTGCTGTCTTTATGATGAGCGTTCTCTATCTGTCTGCACTGTTCATTTAACCACACTTCTTTTGCTTCTCTGCATTTGCGTCTTATTTCTTTATTTATCTTGTTATATTTTTCCTCGTTATTTTTACTCCTCCTCCTCTTGTCCATCAGTCCTAAGATGTCGTCTGTCATCCATTTATTTTTAGGGGCTTCTTCTTTCGGTGGTATTATCTCCTTAACAGTTTGGTGGATAGAATCTCTTAACATTTCCCATTGTTCATCTATACTATTTATCTTTGCTATTGCATTGTATCTATTTGTTATAATAACTTTGTATTGTTCTCGCAGTTCCCAATCAACAGAGTTCTATTCTTTTCCACCACCTTCTAGATTGTTCTACAACGTTCTATTCACCTCCACAGCTTTCTAGAAGGGTCTATAGAGGTCTATTCAGTTCCACAGTCTTCTCTAAGATTCTACAATGTTCTATTCATTTAAACAAACTTCTAGAAGGATCTACCGAGACTAAAGGTGCGCTTAATTGTCATCAAGACTGTCACCAATCAGCATAGCAACCCCGAACACTATGGATTCGTCACTAATCAGAGTCAATTTGAACATTTTATTTTTCACCACTTCTCACCCCTCTCCCCTCATGCCGATGGAGGCTGAACTTGCGAGTGCCACTAATGATCTCAGCGACCCCGAGAACTATGGAATCGACACTAATATCGGTCGTTTTTCGACTATTTGTACATATCGCCGCATCCCACACCCACCCTTAGTCTGAACTTGGACTTAAACGGCAGTGGGAGTGCCACTATTCATCTCAATGACCCCGAAAACTATAGATTCGACACTAATATCGTTCATTTTCGATTATTTTTACATGTCACCCCGACCCCTAGGGGTCATAGTATAACATTATATTGGACAATTTACTGTTACGATGTTGGATTTTCATAAAATGGATATAATCCGGGGTAGTTTAATAGTTTGACCATTTGGTTTAAAGCCCTTGGTATTTTTGTATTTTTGTTGTACAAGAGTTCAATTGAAAGGTCAGGGCTGAGACGCTAAATTCCAGGAGATTCTTTATGAACTTATCCTTGACATGTTTGTAATAGAAAAGTTATTTTCGGAATGTCCAGTGAGTTCTCGTCCGAAGGTCGTAAACTGGTAGAATCACGGGTTGAGTGATTCTCGGGATGGAAACTTCGGGAAGATGTAGGGAAATAGTTAACACATATTTCAGGAGAGAGAGGACGAGATTTCGAGACATGATATTTTTATGATTATGAGATTAGAATGAGTTTGAAATAAGTCTCGGTTGAGAATGTGTTAGTTTCGTTGTTAGACATGATTAGTTGAGAGTGTGATTTTTCTAGTCTACAGTGCACTATGTTAGTGTTTTTTTTTTGTCATGTAGCTGACTTGTGTAATAGAATGCTCCTTTTGGAGACATTATGAGATTGTTTCTCATTTATGATTTCAGTAAAGAACCAGATAGTTGTTAATGTCATATGCAGGAAACTCTCTACCGTAGAGAGCGAAACAACAACACAACTCCTTCAGATCATCAGAGGAAGTACCCCCCCTCAGACAAGTGTTTCGGCCCTTTAAACTCCTGACACTCTAAGGGGTGTCATAATGTCAAGCATTTCTTTTCCTGTCATAACTTTGCTGAACTAAAGAAACGTGAAATTAGTTCCTTTTCGAGATTTTTGTATAGACATTTGGTCTACAGATTTTCTGTGATGAGTGAGAGAATTCTGTGATCCTTTTTGATGCAGTAAGTGTGTACTCTTATGTTGTGCTACATTTTTTGTATGCTTGTGGCTTTTATGTAACGTCAGAGTTGGGTTTTCTCACTTTCCATTTGGCAAACTAGTTCTTGCCGGAAAGTGGATTAACCAGAAACTTTGTATAACGTTATCAATTGCCTCTCACCCTCACTTATCCTCACTCATTTTTTTCCATTAATAAAGTGTGAGTTTATGTTATTCACACTGGACTTATTCTTCACACTGTTCACTGTGTGTTGTCCTTGTTAGTATTTCTATAGCAGAAGTTTCATGATAGTAATACAAATCTTTATAAGTATTGCCGTGTCTGTAACTAGCAGTCAGAGTAATAAGAGACAGATGCACGATACATGTATAAGTAGTGCACGTCTACAATAGGGGTATCCTAGAGGTGATCTGTCCAGATTGTAAGTCATATGTGTGCCAGTTTGGTTGAAATTCCTCCAGGCGTTCCAGCGTCGTGCTCTAACATACACACTCACACATACATTCAATTATATATATATATATATATATATATATATATATATATATATATATATATATATATGTAAGAACGATTTCGTACTCAATAAATAATTTCTTGAAGTTCATAAAAATTCCCTTGAGAATTTCCTTATTTCGTATTCCTAACTTCGTGAACTAAACCGAAAAATTTCAGAAAGAAGTCCATTAAAAAACCTCCACCAGAAGAAACCAAACCATTTTACCAACAACCCACGCAGCAACCATACTTCACTTCTGTTAACAGGCTGTTGTGTCCCTGGATCATAGTAAAATAGATAGTAGTAGTTCATATTTGTGGAACGTGATAAAAAAATAGAGCTTTCTTCCTAGCAGAGTTTTTAGAATTCAGGAAAATCTCTTCTTCATAGATCTGTCAAAATATCCACTTTAACCCAATTTCTTGTCTTTATAATCCGAAACAGTCACTTAGAACAACTTTAAATAGCTTCTCTCAGACATCTTTAATTAACACTCTGCAGAAAAGAATAGATGGAATGAATATTCTACAATACCACTGAGTCTTTTGTTTTTTTTTTTGTACTAGTATAGGCCCCTCAAGGAAGTACCTAATATGTCCTCATATCCCACCTGATTCCTCAACATGTTCCTTTACCCTCAGTGGACTACCCAGTATGTCTCTAAAATGCATGTATCCTAATGTCTCCATATTATCTTCTGTGGAACCCACCATTATCATCACCAATCTTGTGAGATACTAGCATGACTTTAGAAGGTTTAAATAGGTACAAGTAAAGGTAAAAGTAAAATTCCCGTTTCCATGTCATCAAGGCATATTGGGGATATGGTGTTAGGCCCGTATTTCTACCACCTTCTGCACATGAAAGCGTGATGTGTGATGTAAACAGATGAAATGAAACTCTAACAACAATTTTACAACACTTGTTGGACAGATCTAATCTCTTACCTCCCATCATTTGGTTCCCACTCCACTAAAAGATATGTATAATCCTAGTTACGATGACTTGTGCTATAGTGAGTGTAGAGTGTTAAATGACTGTCTACATTAGAAATAATGGTTGAAATTATTTATTTATGATTAAATCAATGATAACTGATGCAAGAATTTAAAATCATTTACGTATACGTTGATATAAACAGACATCATCAAGCATTATTTCTCATACTATGTTATTTGCATCACTTTCGGCACTCTTAAAACGATAATGTTATATGTAGTAATTCTTTTATAATGTTATTGTTTTTACAGGCGACGTGCAGAGCGTATGGAGCAAAACTTGTTGAAATTGAAACTTCTGAAGAAAATGTTTTTGTGCAGAATTTGGTTCGATCACGAGGAGGTAAAAATCATCACATTCCTTTCACATAAAAATTTTAATGGCCAAACGTCACTATAAAGAGTTAACAATTCTATGAACATTCAAAGCAGAATTGAATGAGATTGTCTCATGTCTATAAACACTTCACAAATTATACACATTTCTCTTTATAAAAATATATACAGTATACTTGTTACGCTACATCTTATTTCAAATAAAATAAAGAGGTTTTTTAATAAACAGAGAAACGTAGAAAAGAGAGAGCAAAGAGAAGAGAAAGAATATAAAGAACAAGACTTAGTAATTTCAATTCATTATTTTCATGATATTTCTTGATTCTCTAAATTCCACTCTTAAAGCTGATCATGTCTGGATTGGTGGTACTACAATTTTCCGTGGAGGAACCTATGAATGGGCGACAACTCAAAAATTACTTTACCCATTCACGGACATGGCTCCTGGTGAACCAAATCGTGGTAAGGAAAATATAGAACTGTGTCCACACACAGAGTTTTTGTAGTACTGTTACTTGCTAATACTTGCTTCCACCACTTTTACATTTAGAAAGTAACATTTTCAAAACCACAATTCAGCACCATTCACAATAGATGTTGTTGATCTGCATGGGTGGATGTAGATAAACAATGGGTGCTTTAGTAATTTAAAACATTTTTACAAGATCTATAAAAGAAAAAATCAAGGCACACAATATGACATCGACAAATATTTTTTCAGTAAAGTCAGAAATATCAAATACATTATCCTCTTCCAAAATGAATGGAGAACAAATGAAATTTGAAAATATGATTGTTAACTGAAACTGAAAGGTTTATTGAAGGGTAAAATGTCTTTCATTTGAACATATTTCGCAAAGACCTACACGCTCGTGTACATATACTGAAGTCATTTTAGAGCGGTGCTCACCTTGTGAAGAAGCTTCCTAAGTGATTTCATATAGATCGCTTGTAACAAATTTAAGCTGAGAGTTTTATCATTTTAGGTATCATAAAATTTGTTTACCACTATATTGCTAGTTTGTAATATTTGATCATTTTCTCTGAATCAGTGCAAGATCATCAGTTTTCTCACTACAAGTTCGTTCTGTCTTCTATCAGACAAGACTTTACTTCTGAAAAATATTTCGTACACGAAATATATAGAAAAATATTCTGCTATAAAAGAAAAATCATACCAGTTGACTAACATTAACATCCGGTATACGAAGTATACCATGGTATATACCACAGGAATATACCACAGGATGCCTGAAATCGAAAGAAGGTAAAATGTTAATGGGAAAAGAAGACATTGTGGACAGGTGGACAGAGTATATCGGTGAGCTATATGGAGGAGAAAGACCAGAATTAACACCAGATACTGAAAACTGTGAGGGATAACCAATACTTGAAGATGAAATCATAGATGCCATCAAACACATGAAGAAAGGAAAAGCGACTGGGCCTGATAATATAACA
>CM019692.1:40326124-40422583 GCA_009760885.1 Achatina immaculata
ATGAATACCAATATTTTGATCAACCAGTGTTTCTGTCTATCTAAAGGTTGTCCTTATGTCTTATAAAGTATATCCATGCTTGAATATAGTGCCCCATGAACTTTGACTCCTCTGACTTCCTAGATTTATGAGCTCTTTTTTTCCTTTGTTTCAGATTATGGCAGGTCTTTTTTAGTTTATTATTAGCAACAGCCACTTTATTAAATATTCATGCTCTTGTTTTAAAGACAGCACAGTGTTGTTGTTTTTGGTTTTTTTTTCTGTTTCTTTCACAGCCCAACATTTAGCCATGTACAGTTGTGGCTTTTCTTCAATGTCCTTTCTGAGATACTGATAACATTTTAGCTAAACTAGAAATGATAGTTATTTATCTGAAGTAGATCAGTATACATACAATGGTGTTTCAAAAAGTAATGGCAAATGAACTCTTTCATATGTATATATTTCAGTTAGAGATACAAGTCATATCTCATTTTTCTACATAATCACCCTATTTTTTTTCAATACGGTGGTTCACCATCTCCTTTATTCCCTCAGAAAACAAAAAGTTTTTGGTTGTGCCCTCAGCCAGAATGCACCACATCTTTAACCTTTGAAACTTACTCCTAAACCTTCATCCACTCAGAGTGTCATTCAAGGGTCAGAACACATGATAATCAGAGGGAGTAAGGATGGAGCATTCTGTAAAATATGAAATCTCAATCTTTAAATGGTGTCAGCAGCTACATGAAGATGTGCGTTATCATGAAGGAGAAGAATGCCTTTAGACAAAAGTCCTCTGTAGCTGTTATGTATTGCTGGCTTCAGCTCTTCCTCCAGCACTGTGCTGTAATGGGCACTATTCACAGCCTCACCCTTTTCATACTAGTGCTCCAGAATTGGTCCATTCATATCCCAGAAAAGGTTGAACATGTCCTTACTGATGGATGGTTGAGACTTGAACTTCTTCTTGACTGGTGAAGCAGTGTGTCGCCATTCTGAAGACTGCCTCTTGCCTTTGGGCTCATGCACCCAGATTTTGTCCCTGGTGATGGTGCATGCCAGGAAGCCTTCTCTTTCATCATTATACCAACCAAGAAGGCTGTGGGAGACTGCGCACAAACCATGTTGCGCATATCAGTCAGCATCTTAGGCACACAGCTTGCAACACCCAAGAACCTCCGTGACTATGGTATGTCCAGATCCAACACCAATATACTTGTACAATTCCCTGGCCAGAACTTCTGTGGAGATGAATAATGGCATTAGCACAACCCATAATGTCATCAGTAACGGCCGTGTTGGGATAACCGGAGCATTGTTCATTATGGATTGAAGTTTGCCCATTTTTAAACCCACTGGTGATTGCTCTTTGCTCTTCATTGATGCAAACAGCTAAGGGCTGTTGAAAGTGGTTCCTGTCCCATTAAGCGTGCCACGCCATCCATCAAACAGTGTCAGAATCTTCACTAATAATGTATCTTTCATTCACAGAAGTTTGATATACTTGGGGGGGGGGGGTGCTTCTTTCATCAAAATTTGTCAATTTTTTTTGGTCAATTTGACATTACTTTTTAAAATCGCTTCTGTGAGACCCATTCTAGAGCAAAGTACTGAATCTTTGCAGAGTATCTGTGATGAAATTACAAATACCATATGTGGAATGATAATAAATATACTTTAATACACGGGGTATAGATGTATGTTGAAACATCATTTATCTTGCTAACCTGGCTTCTGCAGTTTGTATACATTTGGTAGTTAAGATGAAGTTTTTGGGCAAGGAATTTCTATATTTTTTCTTCTATGCTTCTGTTTCATGTCTTTAAATAATATTTTGTTGCTTGCAGTTACTTATAACAAAAAATAAATAATTTTATATGAAATGATTGAAGGAGTTTTCATTTTACTTTATGTAGTAGTTAGATTTTCTATAGTAGTTAGACCTTCTGTGGTACACTTACATGTACACTTAGTACAAGTCTGATTTTATAAATCAAAAGCTTTGAATGAGCAGTAGTAAGCACATTTAGAGCTTTTATTAAAATCCCACATGGACATCAGTTTCACTAAATGTTACCAGTATTAAAAGCAGTAAGTAGTGTATGTTATTAATGTATCAAGAGGCTCAATTTAAAATTAAGTTAAACCATAACAACATACAAGGGAAAATCACAGACCAGGCATCAGAAATGAGGATCATATCTTTTGAGATGAGACTGTTATAGAGGAGCCTTCAAAATATTTTTAAAAAAACAAAAATGAATTGCTTATGAATGGCTTTTCAGCTCCATAAAGATAAGAAAGCTGTCCTTTTGGCCATGTTAAACCGGTGGACTGTGGGGGCTTCTTTTGCATCCTGTGAGCTTATCATGAAAATGTTATCTATTTTATTAGAATTAGTATTATCGGCCAAGACATGTGTTATGTGTTGCAGAAAGAAAGAAAGCATCATGCTTTCAACTGAACGTGGAGTCAATAGTAAAATACCCTGAAGTAATTTATGTAAGTCAGCAAAAAGTGGTTGATTTAGATACAGTCCACCACTAAACTCACGGACGTGATCACATAGTCATGAAACTTAGGCCCTTTGAAGTTTGATAACACTGGTCTAAGGAGAACAGTAATGGAGAGTGTTTTCAGTGAAGTTAAAAGGAGAGGGTGGGGGCAGATGGAGAAGGCGATGGGCCAGGACTCAACTTACATTTTCAACAAACATTTTCAGTAGCTGGTGTCCTGACTTAACAGTGAGACACCTTCAGATTGGCTTTAAAGAATGCAATACTCAACTGTGGGAATATCACTTGAATGAGTGAAGTACTGTAGGTATAAAACTAGTGTTGTCACTGAATATGAGGCTACTAAACCTAAAATTATAAGGATGTGTTTTGGAGCAGACATTTATAGAAATAATACAGAATGCTAAAGAGAAAGGCCATCCAGTAAAGTTATAGTAGGTAACATGGACTTCTCAAACATGTTCAATCAGTCAGAAAGTTTTTCTGTAGTTGTTGCTCCTACACAATGTGATCTGACAAATACACAGGCCAAGTTTTCATTTATTAACTTGTGCAGAGCCAGTCTCAGGTGTACTGCACAGTTTCACAAAAAAAAAAAAAAACAAAAACAGAAAGAAGTAAAGATGTAATTAGTTGAACAAACAGATTTGTAAAACAAACAATAACAAATCAATATTTCAACAATAAAGCTGGAAATCAACTAAAGAAATAGACAAGAAATTAGACTCTTGTGAAAACAGATGCCTCAGGAAAATACTTGGTATAAAGTGGAATGAATTTAAGAACAATACAGAGTTAAGACAGATGAGCAAACAACAACCTGTCTCTTGGGTGATCAGAAAAAGAAGATGGACATATGTAGGCCATGTGGTGAGAAGAAACAATCCAAGAATACCAAAACAAGCTATCAAGTAGAGCACAACAGGCCAAAAAAAAGAGGTCGACCACATGAAACTCTAAAGAGGACATTGTTAGGAGAAGCCAGTTTAGTGGGCATAATATCCCTTGATGAAAGACTTGCCGAGAACAGGAAAACTTGGCAAACAACTATGCGAGCCCTATGTGATGTTTAAAGGCATGGGAAGGATGTAAGATGTAAAATTTCAGCAGTATGTCTTTATTAAGAATGACAAAAATAGTGAAACAAATAAACACAAAAATAACACTTAGCTGGGAGAGATTTTCTTGGTTGGAATATAATGCAGCTAGATACAGTTAAGTAAAAATGAAAAAAATGGGGACAATACCAGCTGAAAAATGAAAGAACAAAAATAATAACTCAGAGGTCAAGCTGGCTGGCAGACCATATCATCCAATTATGTAATACATCATTCTCAACATGGCATGGGTAGTGAACAAGTAGATGAGAACAGTAAGAAGACAAAATACTGATGAGTGGTATCACATGTAAAAGTACCAATGAATAAGAAACTTTGCTGGGAGTGATGCACCTTTGTGCTTGCATTCCCCTAGGGTGGCTGACTTTGTGCTTGCATTCCCCTGGGGTGGCTGACTTTGTGCTTGCATTCCCCTGGGGTGGCTGACTTTGTGCTTGCATTCCCCTGAGGTGGCTGACTTTGTGCTTGCATTCCCCTGGGGTGGCTGAGGAATGAAGACAGAAAGGATTAAAACAGACTGGACCTATTTCCATGAAACAGGCAATAACAGAAACTGGTGTAAAAGTAGCTAAAGAAATAGTGATGAAGTATATGAACTGAGAAAGGAAAAGAATGGAAAAGCTTAGTAGAGTAGCAAAACATACATCTTCTTACATCCTTCCCGTGCTGGGCTTGCATATATATATATATATATATATATATATATATATATATATATATATATATATATATATACATACCTATAATACAATTCAGTTGAACAGTTATGCCCATTACTTACTTCTTACATCCTTCCCATGCTGCGAAACGTCACATAGGGCCCGCATGGTAGTTCGCCAAGATTTCCTATCCTCTGTGAGTTTTTCAATCTCACAAGGGATGTTATGCCCACTGAACTGGCCTATCTTAACAATGTCCCCTTTAGAGTTTCATGTGGTCGACCTGCTTTTCTTTGGCCTGTTGTGTTCCATTTGATGGCTTGTTTGGGGATTCTCTGATTGTTTCTTCTCATCACGTGGTCTACATATGTCCATCTTCTTTTTCTGATCACCCAAGAGACAGGTTGTTGTTTGCTCATCTGTCTTATCTCTGTGTTGTTATTAAATTCGTTCCGCTTTATACAGGTATTTTCCTGAGCCATTTGTCTTCAAAAGAGTATAATTTCTTGTCTTATTTCTTTAGTTGTTTTCCAGCTTTCACATGCATAAATGAGGGTAGATAAGATATTACATTTGGACTGAATAATCTTAACTTGGTTTTTGTGCTTACAACTTTTGAATTCCATATGTTCTCAAGATTCTTGAAGGTCAGTGCTGCTTTTGCAATTCAAATTCTAATTTCCTTTCTGGTGTCACCATCCTGGTCTATGTAGCTGTCGAGATACAATCTTAGATGGTATTCCATATATTCTTAAAATTCTCCACAATGAATCTCTGTGTATGCTATTAAATGCATTTTTAAAGTCTGTGAAGTTCAGGATTAATGGTTTTTGCTTTTCAATATGTTTTTAAAGTATTATTATTAGAGTAAAGATCTGGTCGAGACAGCTTCTCTCTTTTTGAAACCCTGCTTGTTCTTCTCTCATTGCAGCATCCACTATATCTTTAATTCTAGTCAGAATAACTTTGCAAAATACTTTTGACACAACTGATAGTAAGGTTACTCCTCTCCAGTTATTGCAATCGTTAAGGTTCCTTTTTTTTCAGTATTTTAACAATGATTCCTTTTTTTCCATTTATAAGGAACTTCTTCTTCTTTTCACAGTTTGTTAAACATTCTCTGTAGTTGGTTCACGTTGTCAGTGTTAATAGCTTTTAACATTTCGGCTGTTATTTAAACTTCACCTGGAGCTTTGTTGTTAGCCATTAGATTCACCTCTGTTTCAGTTTCATGCAATGTAATTTCATCTAGGTTGACATTTAGTTGCGGGATTGGTAAGTCACTTTCAAGATCTATTAATTCTTTTGGGTGTGGTCAATTAAGTATTTCTTGGAAGTGTTTGGCCCATCTTAGTCCTATTTTACTAGCTAGTGAAGACAGGGTATCTGTTTTTTTTTCTTGCATTGATTTCAAGTTGTCGCTGATAAGAGTTATGTCATCTGCAAAATCAAGATTTTCTAGTTGGGTCCCATGTACTCAATCAGTGCCCGTTTTACCTATGCAGCATTTTTTCATTATGAAGTATATGGCAATTCCAAAAAGCAAGGAAGATAGTAAACATCCTTGATTCACGTTTGTTTCAATCTGGAACCATTTGCTCGTTCCTTCTTTTGTGTTGATTGCGTATAATGATGTTGACAAATTTAGATGGTATTTCATAGTATTCCATAGTAAGGAATTATCTGTCTGTCTGTCTGTAATATATAAAATTAAATCTAATAAATCAACTTTGAAGAAATGTAGACCTGATGAAATATGTGAAAGTGGAGATATTACAGAAATATTTATATATATATATATATATATATATCTCTCACTGAACCTTACGTGCCCAGGGCACATGGAGCTTCTGCAAGGGTTTTCCACAAATGCGTGTCCTTTGCCTTTTATAAATATTTTTGATCAATTCTTGAAAACTAGTTAATTGCTCGTTTTGTAAGTTTTATCTTAAATTCTAAAATATTTTTTTCTTTTTAATCTAGCGTGGAATACCTGAAGTTAGATGCCTACAGTTCCGGAACTATTATCAAATTCTAGCAGATTCACATGGCTAAAGATAAAACTTGGATCTTAAAAGCTACCCCTTTCCTCTTCCCCATTCCTTTCTCAACCCCCAAAACTTATTTTTTTGTTTGACATTTGGAATCTGTCTTTGCTTGAAAGAAAAAACAATTTTTGTAGCCCTTGTCCTGAGAGTAAATAACTTCTGTGAGACCCATTCTAAAGCAAAGTACTGAATCTTTGCAGTGTATCTGTGATGAAATTACAAATACCATATGTGGAATGATAGTAAATGTACTTTATACATTATGTATAGACATCAAGTTGAAAACATCATTTATCTTGCTAGCCTGGTTCCTTCAGCATGCAGACATTTTGGCTAGTTTAGACTAATTTTCTGGGTGAGTAATTTTTGTATAGTTTTTTTTTCTATGTTTTTATTTCTTGTCTTTCAAATAATACATTGGGTGGTTCTTTTTTTTGCAGTCACTTATAACCAAAAATAAATAATGTTATATGAAATAATTCAAGAAGTTTTACTTTCAGTGTTAGCTATGCCTTCTGTAGTACACTTAGTACAGGACTTTATAAATCGCAAGCTATGAATGAGCAGTAGTAAACATATTTGGAGCTTTTATTAAAATTCCACATGGACATAAACTTATGTAGTAGTAAAAAGTAAAGATAGTCCCATAGCAAATGCCGTAGGGGGTGAAGCGTTAGAGACCTCATTATGCTGGGTCATCAGCGTATGAGGTAGGGTGACCAGTTCCTTTCCTCGCTGCCTTTACTTCCCAGATTTTCTCTGGTACCCATTTTACGAGGCTGGGTCGACCTCGGGGCCGTATTGGTCGGAAAAAAAATCCCGCTCAGCTGGGGATTCGAACCCTCGACCATTTGGTTGCTAGACGAGTGCTCTAACCACTACGCTAGCCGGTAGATCTATACTAAATATTCACAACCATTAAAACAATAAGCATGGTAAGTTTTAATATATCAGGAGACTGAAAATAATGTGAAATAAAGTTCAACAGTAACAACATACAGGTGTAAATCACAGATAGCACCAGAAATGAGAATCACATCTTTTAAGATGAGTCTGTAATCTATAATCAGAGACTGGCGCCCCCGCAATCAAGGCATTCCCCTATGTGCTCTGCCTTCTGTTCCAACACCCACCGAAGTTTTTGCCTGCTGATGGAGCAGTCACACCACGTCGTTCCGAAAAACGTCCACTTCCCTTGTCTGCCTCCTGATGTGATCGTTAACATTCAATCCGATATCGTCCTCCATTCGCAGCCTATTCAAGATGGCTATCGGAATCTCCCCATTGCCAATTTCTAGGGTGCACAGAAATGATGTCATGCCTGCCAGCTTGTCCGCTCTCTCATTGTCTTTGACACCCGCACGGTCTGGGCAGTAGATCCACGTCAGACTGAATAACCGAGAACACAGTAGAAGTTGAACCCACTCCTTATTGAAAAAATGTCTCTCGATTCTCCGTAACATGTTTTGAGAGTCTGTTACAATGACACTATGTGAGTCGTCCATCGCTCAAAGTGATGGCTGGATAGGTACAACGCTGGTGTTGTCATGGAGTACGAAGCTACTACAACTAAAATTATCATCATTATTATCTGCATCTTGAAAATATTCATCAATAAACCTCATTGTCTACGTGATACCTAGGACTTGGTTGATGTCTGTACCTGTTGTTGCTAATGTGAGGTTGTGTAAGAAACCTGTTAGTGAAATATAGCTGGACTCAGCGGATAGGTAACCCAACATCATTCAGCAAATCACGGCCTAAATAAAAAATGCCAATTTTTCCTTCAGGGAAAGATACAGACCCAGTTTATCACATGCATACTGTTTCACCTGGACTTTTCAGACATATTTAAATAACCAGAGTTTTTCTGCAGTTGTTGCTGCTACACAGATTTGTTAAATACTCAGGCCAAGTTTTCATTTACTAACCTCACTAGTCTGAGGTATCTTGTACAGTTTAACAACAACAACAACAACAAACAAACAAACAAATAAAAACCAGAAAGAAGTAAAGGTAAGAAGGAATAGTAAAAGAGGCAATTTTATGAGCTCATCGAAATGTAAAACAAACAGTTACAAACCAATATTTCGGCATGGTACCTTTATTTTAAAAAAAGACCAAAAAAAAAAAAAAAAAAACAAAAAAAAAAACAACAACAAAAACCCCAAAACAAAACATATTACCATATATCAGACTAAGAACTCTCGCCGACTGAGAACTTTAGAAGTCCAGACAGATTTATTTACATGCTCTGCTGACTTTACAAAAACATTTGATAAACATAATGATAAATAATGAAAATGTTAGACGAGAAAAATATTGACAGCAACGATCTGAGAATAATTTTTAAAAAACTATGTACTGGAATTAAAAAGCAAACATCAAGGTAGAAAATATGGTAGGAAAATATCAACCAATAAAGCAAAAAGTTGGAGAAGGTTGTTTCCTCTCACAAAACTGTTCTCACTGTACGGTTAAAATACCATCAGATAAATAAAAAATAGACCTGGAATTCGAGAATTGTTCCATAACAGGAACAACCTACCATATGCAGATAATACAATACCGATAACCAGCAATGAAAAGTCTCTACAGAAATTATTTAATAGGAAAAGGAAGAGACAAGAATGGACTCATTCTAAATACACCTAAAGAAAAACATTTAACAGAAATGAACCTATCGAAGTGCAGCGCTACAGTACATGGAACAACATTGAGACAGGTGCTTATATTTAAATATTTCAGCACACGAGTTGCACTAGATGGGATAATCACAACTTTCAGAAAAAATGATCTTATATAATACATCTGTCACTGAAAATCACAAAAGGAATGCTAAAATGGTACATAAGGACAATGAAAAGACCAATGCAAAAATCGCTAGCGGCAATAGAGATGTGGTGTCTTAGAATAATGGTAAAAATACCATGAACAGCTAAGATGATAGGGATTGTCCAAGAAAAGCAAATGAAGAAAAGAATCTAAATAAATTCGCAAGAAACAAATCGTCATTCACTGTGCATATATTGAGTGAAGGGCTTGAGTACATCATAATATTTATTCTTTCATTCATTCATTTTCGTGTTCCTTGCGGAACTTTGCCTCCCTAACAGCACTCCTGTAGGCCTCTCGGTTGTGAGCAAGATGACCTGCTGCTGATGCATCCATTTGCAGATCTTCAACGATGTCTTGCAGCCATCTTGGTTTTGGTCTTCCTCTCTTTCTTTTTCTTGTATTGAATATATGATCTCTTGATCCTCTTCCTTGCCTAAAACCAGGTTGGGCCATATTGACTTCTTCTTCTATTTTCTTACGGAGCCCACCCATCATAATAACAAGAAAGATAAATGTGAAACGAGGCAGGCGAAGGCAGAAAAAAAAACTTGGACAGTAAAACGTGATGGCACAATAAAAAGTCAACAAATGAGGTCATAGAAAATATCAAGGATTGAGTTCTATGGATTGAGGAGCATGATCAAGAACGGGTGCGGGCATGAAACATGATGATAATTTTATATATTCATGCATATGTATGTATCAGTTCAAGATACTATATACATGCACAAAATATAACAATTATAACAAAAGAATGAATATTTTACCTTGCAGTATGAAACCACACAGCCTAATTGCAACTAAAATACACAATAATATTACTACCTAATCTGCTACTACAGTTTCTATTACAGTCATTTCAGTTAAGCGAATGTCTGCTACAGTCACAACTGTTGTCACCAAGACCAATGAAGTAACAAACAGTCAGTCCACAAAGCGAATCAAGGTTGACCATCTGGACGGCGTGTAGATACATAACCGGAGCAATCAGTCATCACAGTAACATGAAGAACATCATGACGCTCTCCATACAGCAGCAAGAAGATGACATTCATCCGTGACAGAAATCTGGCGCAGGACAGCAATCATCAAGTACATTTTTACCTTTAATGATTTTGGACACTCAGTTCCTTTCGGCATCAGGAACTGCAGAATAAGGAAGTCATACGCTGCATCAGGCAACACTCAGGACAGCGGAGCTTTCACACAGCTCCCCCCCCCCCCCCCCAAGCACTTGAGGCAGCGGAGGTTTCACACAGCCCAAAGAAGTACTCATCAGACTGGACGAAACCGGAACATATCTGGAACCGCTAATGTATTCAACACCAAGCACAGATCTCAGGGTATTAGCAGAATGGCCTCGGAGTTGACGGAATGTAGTGGCAGGTTATAGACTGTGTCGCAGTAGCTAGTCATGGCATCAGTATGTGTTGTAGTGGCAGGTTATAGACTGTGTCGCAGTAGCTAGTCATGGCATCAGTATGTGTCGTAGTGTCAGGTTATAGACTATGTCGCAGTAGCTAGTCATGGCATCAGTATGTGTTGTAGTGTCAGGTTATAGACTATGTCGCAGTAGCTAGTCATGGCATCAGTATGTGTTGTAGTGTCAGGTTATAGACTATGTCGCAGTAGCTAGTCATGGCATCAGTATGTGTTGTAGTGGCAGGTTATAGACTATGTCGCAGTAGCTAATCATGGCATCAGTATGTGTTGTAGTGGCAGGTTATAGACTATGTCGCAGTAGCTAGTCATGGCATCAGTATGTGTCGTAATGGCAGGTTATAGACTATGTCGCAGTAGCTAGTCATGGCATCAGTATGTGTTGTAGTGGCACGTCACGGCCCAACTATGTGACAGGCTCCTGTAACTTAATATGATCGTATCAAATGGTGAGATGATCTGATGAAATAAATACAATGTCACACTCGTGATAGACATTACAATTTCCTGTACAATACATTCGTGACAGAACAGGTTTTGGATATTTCACAGTGGAACAAGGGCATCTCGTTAAAGTAAAACAAAATCAGTTTAATAATGTAACAGGATGATGATGAAACTCCTTGATGGTGGATGAAGTATCAAATCATATACCACAAACTTCTGGTGGGATCACGTAGAACACAAATAAAAATGGCAACAGCGACAACGACCAGCTGGTTCCACCAATGACACAACAAATCTCTCGTACACATAATTGATCTCCCACTTACAAACACGTAGACCACGACGAAACAAAAACAACACTACTCTCTTCGGAAGTTTGACCTAGATAACAAGATGGCCTACTGCTGATGCATCCATTCGCAGATCATCAACGATTTCTTGCAGCCATCTTCGCTCTCTTTCCTTTTCCATTATGTACCATTTCAAGACTGTCTTTTCTAAATTATCATGACATTTATTATGTCCAAAATATTTAAATTTTCTCTGTTTAATCTTCCTTACTACCCAAACTTCTTCAATATTAAGTTCTTGTAGTGGTCTGGATATATGTGTTCTTTTTTGTGTCCATGATATTTGAAGGAGTCTTCTGTTAAAGAAACGGTGCTACTTTTTATTTACCTTAACACTGTGCATGGAATTTGAAAGTAGAACTTCCATTTCCGCCTTAGAATAGTTGGGGAAAAGATTTTTAGCACTTTAAACGGAGTTGTTATAGTTTTTAATCGTGACCGGTATACGTTTTTTTTATACTGACCACCATTTGAAGATATATATTGTAATAAACTCCTTTTATTTAAAGATCTGTTGTGGAAATAGTCCAAAAACACTATTGAAAATTTGTATATGAAATTCACGAGCAAGACATATATGGCAGAATATTGTTTTGAAAATTTTTTACGAGAAATTGATGGTAAGCGGAACATTTATTTTGGGCTCAAAAATGTGGAAATGCTCTGCTTTCATATTTTCAAAAAACTGTTCTATAACTCAGTTTGTGTATTAATGGGATCCTCTTTCGTTTAAAAGTACTTTCATATATGATAAGTATATTTTGTATACTTCCGGCGTGACGTGCAAGATGGCGGTCGTTTTTAAAACGCTCTCGCCGGCATGCAGAAATCAGCGGAATTCCGCTTGATCTGTTACATATCATGTACCGGGAGTTGGGCATAAGGCTAACAACCTTATCCTGAGACCTATCTAGAGGCAACTCCAGATGGGAAAAAAAGATATCGTTATGGAAACTCGCAGAGAAACCAACCGAGCATCAGGGATGCCAACTGCGAAGAGCTCATTCGTCGGCCCCAAACATGTGACAAAGATCGGATTCTGGAATGTGAGAACGATGGCAGCACCAACAAAAACTACCCAGGTCATCAAAGAAATGGAGAGATACCATCTAGACATACTTGGCATCAGCGAAATGCGATGGCCAGAAGCAGGTAAAAGATCGGCGGAAAACGGTAAGTTAATTATACATTCAGGCAGAAATGACAATAAATTCCGAGACGGAGTGGGCATTATTATGTCAAATGTAGCTGCAAAGAGCCTTGTAGAATGGGAACCAGTGAACAGTCGTATAATAAGAGCACGATACAACCTACGACACGGAAGAATGACAATAATACAGTGTTATGCACCCACGAATGATGCAGATGATGATGTGAAAGACGACTTCTATCACCAACTACAACAAATCATCAACAAAGTCCCTAAACACGACATCCTAATTGCTATGGGGGACTTCAATGCTAAGGTAGGGAAGGATAATACCGACGTTGAAAAAGTGATGGGGAAAGAAGGAATTGACATGGTTAATCAGAATGGAGAAAGATTAATTGAAATATGTCTAACAGAGGGCATGGTCATTGGAGGCACAATATTCCCACACAAAGAGATACATAAAACAACGTGGATATCTCCAGATGATAGAACTAGAAACCAGATAGACCATTTTTGTATTGGAAAGCAATACAGAACATCTCTCATGGATGTAAGGGCTTATAGGGGTGCAGATGTCAACAGTGATCACAACCTGTGCATAGGGAAAATAAAACTAAAATTGAAAAGTCAACACAAGAAATCAGTACACAGAAAGATAAACATCCACAGCCTACAAGAAGAAAATACTAACATTAATTTCAATCAGGAACTTGCCAATCATTCCAAAACACCCAGTGAAGTTGAGGAGATAGGTATAGATGAGTTATGGAATTCGTACAGCACAGCCATAATCACAGCAGCAAAAGTAAGCGCTGGATTGGAAAAACCAAATAGAAAAGCATGGATATCAGATAAAACATGGAAGTATATACATGAAAGACGAGCAGCCAAATTAAACATGTTGAATGCAAAAGCAGATCATGAAAGAGATTCGTCAAAAGCAAAATACAAAGACATAGACAGGAAAGTAAAAAGTTCAGCTAGAAGGGATAAAAGAGAATACATAGACAATATGGCGAAAGAGGCAGAAAAAGCAGCAAAAACAGGAGACAGCAAAACTTTATATAACATACAAAAGAGGCTAACAGGTACTATTACATCTAAAGAAAGACCAATCCTTAGCAAAACTGGAACACTATTAACATCAAATAAAGACCAAAAGCAAAGATGGGCTGAACACTTCCAAGAAATACTCAATCGACCACACCCAAAAGAATTGTTAAACCTTGAAACTGACTTACCAGCCCCACAACTAAATGTCAACCTAGATGAAATTAAATTGCATGAAATTGAAACAGCAGTGAATTTAATGGCTAACAACAAAGCTGCAGGTGAAGATGAAATAACAGCCGAGATGCTAAAAGCTATCAATAGTGACAACATGAGACAACTACAGAGAATGTTTAACAAGATTTGGAAAGAAGAAAAGGTCCCTTCTAATTGGAAGAAGGGAATCATTGTTAAAATACCAAAAAAGGGCAACCTTAGTGACTGTAACAACTGGAGAGGAGTAACCTTAATATCAGTTGTGTCAAAAGTATTTTGCAAGGTCATTTTGAATAGACTCAAAGATATAGTGGATACTGCAATGAGAGAAGAACAAGCAGGATTTCGAAAAGGGAGAAGCTGTCTCGACCAGATCTTTACTCTCAGAATAATACTTGAAGAAAATATTGAAAAGCAAAAACCATTAATACTGAATTTCATAGATTTTAAGAAGGCATTTGATAGCATACTCAGAGATTTATTATGGAGAATTTTATGTCTATATGGAATACCATCTAAAATTGTCAACATCATTAAGGACTTATACAATGGATATGGTTGTGCAGTCAAGACAGAAGAAGGGATGAGTGAATGGTTCCAGATTGAAACAGGCGTGAAACAAGGATGTATACTGTCTCCTTTACTTTTTGGGATTACAATAGACTTCATAATGAAAAAATGCTGCACAGGTAACACAGGTATTGACTGGGTACATGGGACCCAACTAGAAGATCTTGATTTTGCTGATGACATAACTCTTATCAGTAATAATGTGAATTCCATGCAAGAAAAAACAGATAGCCTATCTTCACTGGCTAGCAAAATAGGACTTGAAATTAACAAGGACAAAACAAAGATAATGAAAATTCCCATTAATAAAAATGGAAAAATACACATAGAAGGGACAGATATTGAAGAAGTCAATCAATTTGCATACCTTGGCAGCTACATAGACAAGGATGGTGACACTAGAAAGGAAGTTAGGATCAGAATTGCAAAAGCAGCATCAATCTTCAAGAATCTTGAGAACATATGGAATTCAAAAGTTATAAGCACAAAAACCAAGTTAAGACTATTCAATTCAAATGTAATATCCACCCTCATTTATGCATGCGAAAGCTGGAAAACAACTAAAGAAATAGAAAAGAAATTAGACTCTTTTGAAAACAAATGCCTAAGGAAAATACTCGGCATCAAGTGGAATGAATTCAAGAACAATGCAGAGATAAGACAGATGACTGAACAACAACCAGTCTCACGGGTGATCAGGAAAAGGAGATGGACATATGTTGGTCACTTGATGAGAAGAAATGATCAGAGAATCCCAAAACAAGCTATCAAGTGGAACACAACAGGCCGAAGAAAAAGGGGCAGACCGCGTGAAACTCTAAAGAGGACATTATTAAGAGAGGCCAAGTTAACAGGCATAAAATCCTTTGATGAGGTTGAAAGACTCGCCGAAGACAGGAAAAATTGGCGAACTACTTTGCGAGCCCTATGTGACGTCTAACGGCACGGGAAGGATATAAGATAAGATAAGATAAGATATTTTGTACACACAATTGCCTTGTTACATTTTATTTTACAACTATACACCAGTAATGTCACAACACAAGCGCTAAAAAATATCTATAATCAGAACAGCCACCTTTTTTATTAGCACATAATGAGATTTAAGCAAGTACCTGCAGAGAAACAACCCCTAAAAATCATATTCTGTTACAATCACGGTCAAACACTGGACGCGGAGTTGAAATGTTCTTGATAAAAGTCGCAACACCGCTGAGAGCAAGAAGAGGAAGGAGAATGCCGACAAGGATGAAAGGCCCACGGACACTTTGGCAAAGGAAAAGCTGATGTCATGTAGTCGATCTGGAATGATCCATAAATCCCATATCGGATACGGAGAGGGGATGGCAACGTGTATGTTCTCTGACGTCAAGAGACATTTTTAAAATATATTTACACTTTCAGTTTATGTGGTCCCCTCAGCAAGTTCCGTGACACCACTGTTACAAGTTTTTATTTTGTGGTCCCCTCAACAAGTTCTGTGACACCACTGTTACAAGTTTTTATTTTGTGGTCCCCTCAACAAGTTCCGTGACACCCCTGTTGCAAGTTTTTATTTTGTGGTCTACTCAACAAGTTCCGTGACACCCCTGTTATAGGTTTTTATTTTGTGGTCCCCTCAACAAGTTCCGTGACACCCCTGTTATAAGTTTTTATTTTGTGGTCCCCTCAACAAGTTCCGTGACACCCCTGTTACAAGTTTTTATTTTGTGGTCCCCTCAACAAGTTCCGTGACACCCATGTTACAATTTTTTTCTTTTGTAGCCCACATCAGTTATCCTGTAGCCATCGGGGCCATAAGGTCCCTTGTTGAGAAATACTGATCTAAATGAAAGGATTTTCACAACTACCAAAACAACCTGTACTGACAAATTATCACCACTGCTGTCGCCAGTTGAATATAACTTCGAAGTAAGAAAAGAAATGAAATACTAATCTGTTTTATTTATTATTGAAGTTTCTGTCACTATCGACAAAAAGATTCGCTTGTGTTGTTTTTTTTTTGTTGCGGTTCTAAGGACTGTTATTGCCGGAGGTGGGGTGGGGAATTCGCTCTCTGCTCCAAAAGCGTGCGTCTCAAATAGCCTCTGGCAGTCAAGTCCAGCTCCTGGCCTTCTCTGGAAGAACTGTTTAAACTGACAGGAGAAGGGGCGAAGGCGAATATCTGGCGCCTGAAAACCAGACACTTAGGGTAGATGAGAATCACGTTTGGTAGCTCATTTACCTTTGCTGGCGAGATTCTTCAGCTACAGTGCGTGGAGCGGTGCTCTTCCCGGCCAATGAAGAAAAGTGCAAATGTGGTTGCCGCGCGGCACCACTGTGGAAAATGTGGTAGAAAGGATAAAGCGAAGCAAATAGTCAAATCATGACACCTCTGGTCTTGAGGTCGGCCATGTCCTAAGTGCACTCATATCGGGTGAAATGCCTGAGCCGGCTTAACCTAGAGGTTAAGACACTGCTGGCGAGACTCTTCGGATGCCGCACGTGGAGTGAAGCTCATCCCGGTCAAGGAAGAAACTGCGGAAAAGAAGTAAGTGTTGCTGTGCGGCGCCGATGTGAAAAGATGAAGGAAAGGATAAAGTGAAGTTTAATCGGTATGTCCAGTAGTATCGCTGCGAGAGCTACACATACCACGGCGCCTCTGCTCTAGAGGCCGGCCACGTCCGAATGCACCTACACTGGTGAAATATGCCTAAACTGGCATACACCAGGGGTGAAACTTGATGGAAAGGCATGTCACGCCACCTCCGCTCTAGAGGTCGGTCACGCCCGATATACAACCATACTGGTGAAATATGCCTAAACTGGCATACACCAGGGGTGAAACTTGATGGAAAGGCATGTCACGCCACCTCCGCTCTAGAGGTCGGTCACGCCCGATATACAACCATACTGGTGAAATATGCCTAAACTGGCTCACACAAGGGGTGAAACTTGAAGACTACACATGTCACGGTACCTCTGCTCTAGAGGTAGATCACGTCCCAAACATGCCCATACTGGGATAACATCCCTAAACCAGCTCAACCCAGAGGTGGAAGTCACTAGTGGCGAGGATTCGTCCTCCTGGACAAAAGCTCCATCCTGATCATAACTAGGAAGGGTAGCGGCCACGACCACAAAATGCTGAAGTCGGAGACACTGGACCAGGAACGTCTAGATAGGCAACCACCTCTCACCTGGCGGGGATGTATGCGTATCCAAATTACGCTGAGGCTTTCTAGTGAGAAAGTCAAACACTAGACTGGATGGGCAACCACCTCTCACCCGACGGTGATACGCGGGTATCTCAAAACACGTCGAGGTTTTCCTGTGAGAAAGTCCAACTCTGGCCTAGGTGGGCTACCACCTCTCGCCCAGCGGGGATATATTGATATCCAAAACACGTCGAGGTTTTCCGGTGAGAAAGTCCAACTCTAGACTAAACTGGTGCAACGAAAACCACGGTGTCACGCAATCCCGCTTCTAAGACCCACCAAGAATACAGACTCAAGCCCTGCTATACTCTGAACCTCTAGTGGTCTTCTCGGGGTTCTCGTGTGGTCCTTTTGGGGACGACGCAGGGGACCATGGGACTTAACGAGGACCACAGGCGTAAATTCAGTAGGATCACAGGGCGGACTTGGTGGTAGACGCGAACGAAGAAGAAGAAGATACATTTTTGCGATAAATGTTTTCTCCTTGGTAATTAAAAAAAAGGTTATTAAAAGTTTTTTTGATTTTTTTTGTTGTTGTTTTTTTTTTGCTATGGTATTTAGTGTTTTGACCTTGCTCTGACTGATTCAAATTAATTTTAAAAGCTGATTTTGTGTTCTGTGTAAAAAAATCCCATATTTTGATGATTCATATAAAGACCATTTGTGATAGTAGATTATGTGAAGATTATTGCTAATATTAGCCATCACCAACAAAAGCTGGAGTACATAAATGCAGTATAAGGAAACCTTTTTAATGAAATACGCGAAGACACAGTTTCCTTGGAGATGGAACATCAACAGTAAAACACTGCCCTTGTCAAATTAATATTTCCTTCCGCGTATGAAGTGAAGATCGAGTCCTGTTACTAATTTGATACATCTTCGTCGACAGCCCTGTAATTTGTTTAGAAGAAAACAGTCAATAATAAGCAGATAAAGTAAGAACAGTCAACAAGAAGCAAATAAACTATAAGATATTATCACTATATCCAGTGGTTCCCAACCTGGGGGTACGTGGTAGGACATTTAGTAGTATGTGACAAGAAGTTGTATAATGACGGAAAACAGATAAATATAGCAACTATAATAGTAACAAACAAATTTGCTAATATGAAGGGTTACACTATAGGGAAATAGGCTACCAAAATGTATGCAGGCGGAATTAGTTTGGGAACCACCGACTATATCCATAAGATTTTTCATATTTAATGTCTTACTATTTCTGATCCTTATTATATGTTCTTGGGTCGTTTTTTGCACTATACGGATTTGGTGAACTTTTATTTATTTATTTTTATCTTCAGTTACCTTGTCCAAACTCTGTTACTTTATTTGCGTTTAGAATTTTTAGCCTCCGTGGAAGGCATTCACTCGTCAACGTAGCCTATCGTTTTACTTTTTACCTCTGATGTTTGTATTTCTTCTAGACAAAAACAAAACTCGCATTCAGTTACATTTAACATTACATTTGTGTCTTTGGTAAAGAAGGGCAAATCTGTTTCCTAACCTAATAACAAAAAATGAAGATAAAAATGTAGAGAATATGACTAGAGAAAGTACACAAATTTTGAAACGTCTGCAAGCTATAGATATGGAGTAGTAACGCACTTATATAGAAAATAAAATTTTACTATTTTTCAAGATAGTTTTTCTCGGGATACAACTTTCGAATGACAAAACACATCTGTGCGATAGAGAAATCCTGATTAAAGAAGAGAGGACATCACTGACGACCTTCTAGTTAGACATGAATCGCGCTCACTAAAAACTACACGTATGAAAGCAAAAGAAGGAAACTATAGTTCTTTCCGAGATTTTGTGGAACGCACGAGAAGTAAAAAAAAAAGTAAGAAAGTTCTTTATCTGAGCAGCAGCAGCGACAAATTAATAACCATAGATAGAAAATAAGATAATTTTGCATGTAACATATAATATTTCAAAATATATCCTTCTGGCATCATAACGCTGGAATTGTCCTGAAATTATCATACTTTTCGTGCCAGAGCTAAATCATAGTTTCCCGACTGCTCATGTTAAAAGCTGTGATAGAGTTTTTTCAGAAATATACAACTACACAAGTTAACAATATTTTTCTTATCCATGAGAATCACCTCCATTTCTTATTACATTTTTCAAAAAGATCAATAGTTTGTCTGTGTTATTTCAAGCGCTAATATCACTTACGTCAGTTCGCAGATGAAGTTTATGTTGGAGTGACATGGATAATCATTCCATCTGTAATTGTAGCCTCTGAGCAGTTCCAGACAGTTTTCACCTTGTCAGAACAGAAGACATGGATTTTAAAAAATAACACGTTTGTAATTAAAGATTGGACTTACGGTTTCAAGAAATACTAAGATTTGCAAGATAATATACGACCTACATTTTCATAAGTTGGCGGATTTATAATTTGTAAATTCTGAAACGCAAGAAGACATAATTATGATTTCAGAATTCACAAGTTAAATAAATTAATCTTTCAGAATGTTTCTATCAGGAAACACCTAAAGATTCACGTTGCAGCTGGTGTAATGCTGGTGTAATGCTGGTGGATACCAAGTAAGAAAAACTATACAAGTGAAATTATATGTTGGGAAAACCACTTTAAAAGACTCGAATAAACTAGAATCGAAATATAGTCAACGCGCTGCGAGACCTGACATACATAGAAAGGGCAATAAATCAAGTAGTTTAGATTATTCATCAGACCAGATCAAATCAAAAATCAATACCACAACGGAGGCACTAGGAAACTGTGAACATGCAGAATGGTATGGCTAGACAGGATAAGAAACATCCTTAAGCAATACAGATTTCAACTATAGACTAGACTGTGCTTTAAAAAAAGTTTATTACGTTCTGGAGGACACGTCCCGACTTTCCCACGACACCATCAGTAATGCGCCTATAGAAGGCAGGTCAGGGATCTTCACAAAATTTCATAAATAGGGTTCTGAAGAAACAGATGGATACTTATGGTTAGCTAGCTAATGTTCCACTTTATAGATCAGTCCATTGCTCATAATGTCTACTGCTGATTTGATTGACATATTCGCCATACATTCAACCAACTTAAGAGTACTGTAGGGGTGGTAGCTTCGTGTATATGTGTTAATTGTCAAAGATAATATATTATTCTTGACGGGGAGTGGATATGAACAGAGAACATGCAGGTGAGTTAAACATATGGGTAAGTATGCACGAGTAGGAACTTAAAAGTTAGAAATTAATGATATTATTGAAACAATAATTCAGATAATTGTACTAACGGGTAAGAAAAGTACAGTCAAGAGCATTCAAAATCGACTCTATAGTACAGAAGCAAGTACAAACTACAGGGATATATGCATTATCTGTCTGGTTGTCTTAGGGAGAAGTACCAGGGCAGCGGTCATGGATAAGCAGATATGACGAGGAGACCACAATTACGAATGAATTTATTGACAGTGTCAAGAACTTCTCAGTCGTTAGAAAGAGCAGGATCAAATAGACGAAGTAACACACAATAATTAGTGTATAAGTATACAACTATACACGAAGCACTGCAGCAAAACTGTGATACCAAAATGGATTAACTAGGAAAAAATTAGGAGCAGCTTTATTACTTAACGATTACAAAGTCGTGACGTTTCGGCGTGAGCCTTAATCATACAAAAACATACAGGACGAAGAAATAGAGAGAGCAGATAAAGTATAGATTCACATGAATGCTATTAAAAAAATAATTAATAGTGAATAGAGCACTTAACTGTAAATGTAAGAAGATGTGACTTGTCCGACGCTGTGAAATGAGCATGGTAGGGCGTAGAGACTGTTTAAATGGAGACCTGTGATGTGCGGTCGGTGGGTCGCAAATGGGGGTGGTGAGTGGGGAAACCGTGAAGGGGAGAGAGAGTGGTAAAATGTTAACCTAGCCAGGAGAAGGTGAAATATATGATTATAGTTAGGGTAGAGGGGTTGTAATGTGATGCTGTGAGGAGGTTCTGAACTATGTGTAACAAGTGAGAAGGGAGTGGAGCTTAATGGAGAGTGATTACAATTGTTGTAGAGGAGAATGTTAGATGTAGCTGAATAGCGAGTTTAACCCGTGTGGTTCCAGAGTCCCATAATCCTGAATGTAGCGGTTCTCAAGCGCTAGGCGACTTCTGTCATCTGTGTGACACTGTTTGGTAGCTGTTACCAGAAAAATCAGATTTGCCTCTGTGGTTGGGGCCATTGAAACGGTTTTGGGACTGGTTTCGAAGCATGCTGGGTGATATCATACAGATTTTTCTGCCTACGGTCCCCTAATTTGAGGCCAGTCTCACCAATATACGTTATCCTGCATTTTTTGCATACGATGACATATATCACATTACGGGACTCGTATGTGAATCCATCATGAAGAGTGAGGATAGTTTTGGGAAATGTGATCGTTTTCGTTTCTCAGACTATAAGGCAGGTAACGCAGCGGGGGCGGTTACATTTTCTGGTATCAACATATGTAAAGCTCCGCTTCAAGTGGCTGTGGACGAGGATGTATTTAAGGTTTGGCTCACGTTTGTATGCCAACAGGAGTGGATCAGAGAAAATGTCGCAAGTGTCGGGGTCGAGCTGGATTTGTGGCAGATGACGATAAAGAATTTTCTTAATCACCTGACCATGCGGGTGGAAAGGTAGTACTCTGTCCGATGGAGTAACAGGCTTTTTTCTGAATGCTTCTTTGCGGCTCACTAGTTGGATACGGTTGAAGGCTTCACGAAGGACATTTGCTGGGTAGTGGCGATGACGGAAAAATTCTAATAACTTGTTGGACTGATCTATAAAGTCCAAATTATCCCGACTTATGCGGAGAAGACGGAGGAGCTGGGAGTATGGGATGGAGTTCTTACAGGCTTAAGAACGGGAGGAGGTGTAAAGTAAATAAATGTGGCGGTGGTGGGCTTGTAAAAGACAGAAATGACAAGCCTCTATGTGCCAATAGAAATTTTAATATCTAAAAAGTTGAAAGACTTGTCAGAAAAAGTTTCATATGTGAATTTTATGTTATTATTAAGTGAGTTGGCGAATTCAATAATTTTTTTAGGTCATTTGACGGAGAGAGAGCATAAACTTCAATGCTCTAGACAACAAACCCTCTAGCCTAACCACATTCAATTATTCCACACACGCTATTCTCGACTAAATTACCCTTGTATCTGTCCCTCTCTCCGTTTGCTTGCTCCATCTTTTCTTTACTATCAACATATCACACATCCCAAGTCTCCATTTAAACACTCACAATACTCTACCACATGCTTTACTGGTCGCAGCGTCTTACAAGTCACAGTTTGTCTAATATTTTTTTAAAAACTTTTTCTATTCCAGTATTATGTATAATATTCATGTGAATTTATATTTTATCTTCTTTTCCTATTACTTTTCCCTGTAAGTTTTTTTGGTATGATTAATATGTGAGCCGAAACGTGACAACTGTGTGCTCGCTAATTAATAAAGCTGTTGCTACTTTTGTTTCAAATAGTTTTAACACTTTGTTATCACAGCTTTACTGCAGTATCTTCACCTATATTTATATATTTAATTTTATATAAACTTATTTCTTGTACATGGTTCAGGGAAGCCAACATCATTAGCAGAAAAGTTGTTAGATAGAGTCTGAAATGATATAAAGACCTAACTGAAATAAAGATTTTTATAAGAAGGTGCCAAATATGCCTACCAGAATTGTGAAACAATTTAAAATTACAATTTTAATATTGTATGTTTGGGACATGAGTCAATAAAGCTGTGATACCGGTATGAGTTCGCCTATTATATCTGACAAACTAACAATATAGAAGCAGAGCATCGTGTACAGAGCTAAATTCAAACAAAAAAATGAATTCTGAGATAGGGCCTTAAATGAGTGGAAACGTAATCTGCAGTTTAATAATATAATGACAAAAAAGAATCAGTGTACATTTAATATAAACAAAGAGAATCACGTTACCAGTTTCCTGTTTATTTCATCAGTTATTAAGATGTTTTTTATAATCTACTTTAGCACTTCACCAACATTTGCTCTCTCACCTGCACGTCCATCAGGTATTCCAGGTTGCCAGTCTTGGAATCCGAGCAGATTACGTCTTATAACCGGCCATTCCCATTGTCCATCATGGAACTGGTCATGACCACCAATCCAGACATGGTCCGCTTGCAGGTATTGATATAACATTCGTAAATTAACAGCAAAATTTGGGGGAAAAAAATCAATCATTTCAAAATAGTGAAACTAGACCAGCAAGTTTCTCTGTTTTTCTGCTCTAACTCTGTTCTCTGTCTCTGCTATGGGTCTTGTTTCTTTTATGCTTCAAAATCTATGACAACCCAAGGGTGAAATATTCATGTATTATTCTCTTCTAGGTACAACACTGTCCTCTAACATTTTATTCTGCGCCTCCTTAGTTGATTCATATTTTCTACATTTCTAGTTAAAGTAATCTGTAAAAGATTTACTTCCTGAATATTTCCATCCTGAGCCATAATAAATGTTAATGAGAAATTTTAGTAGAAGGAAACTGGAAGAAAGTTACTCCGTGATTTATGAAATATGGGTTGGATTAGAAATGTGGTACTTTTCATTTTATTTAGGTAAGGTAAATGTAAAATTCCCGTTTGCATGGCATCAAGGCATATTGCGGATACAGCGTTAGGTTGGTATTTCCACGACCTTCATCGCATGAAAGTCTGATGTGGTCAGTATCACGCCTGGCCGCATTTACTTTCCCAGATTTCTTTGGTATCCATTTTTAGAGGCTGGGTCGACCCCGGCGTTTTTTTTTATAGAGTATACCAGAAGAATGAGGGAAATTAAAAGGAGGACATCTATTGCTCTTCAGAAAGTAAAACAAATAAAGAATCTGTGGAGAGGAGCAGACAGAACCACAAAAATAAGATTTTTCAAGGCATGCATCTTTCCCATCGCAACATATGCCTGTGAGACTTGGACACTTAACAAAACAGCTGAGAAACACATAAATGCCTTTGAATGTAAATGCTACAGAAGAGTTCTCCAAATATCGTGGACACAAAAAAGAACAAATATATCTATACTACAAGAGCTTAATATTGAAGAAAGCTGGCTAGTAAAGAGGATTAAAGAGAGAAAACTTAAATATTTTGGACACATTAAACGTCATGATAATTTAGAGAAGACCGTATTGGAAGGATACATAATGGGAAAAAGAAAAAGAGGAAGACCGAAACGAAGATGGCTGCAAGACATCGTTCTTATCTTATCTTATATCCTTCTCGTGCCGTTAAACGTCACATAGGGCTCGCAAAGTAGTTCGTCAATTTTTCCTGTCTTCGACGAGTCTTTCAACCTCATGAAAGGATTTTATGCCTGTTAACTTGGCCTCTCTTAATAATGTCCTCTTCAGAGTTTCACGCGGTCTGCCCCTTTTTCTTCGGCCTGTTGTGTTCCACTTGATAGCTTGTTTTGGAATTCTCTGATCATTTCTTCTCATCAAGTGACCAACATATGTCCATCTCCTTTTCCTGATCACCCGTGAGACTGGTTGTTGTTCAGTCATCTGTCTTATCTCTGCATTGTTCTTGAATTCATTCCACTTGATGCCGAGTATTTTCCTTAGGCATTTATTTTCAAAAGAGTCTAATTTCTTTTCTGTTTCTTTAGTTGTTTTCCAGCTTTCGCATGCATAAATGAGGGTGGATATTACATTTGAATTGAATAGTCTTAACTTGGTTTTTGTGCTTATAACTTTTGAATTCCATATGTTCTCAGGATTCTTGAAGATCGATGCTGCTTTTGCAATTCTGATTCTAACTTCCTTTCTAGTGTCACCATCCTGGTCTATGTAGCTGCCAAGGTATGCAAATTGATTGACTTCTTTAATATCTCTCCCTTCTATGTGTATTTTTCCATTTTGATTGATGGGAATTTTCATTATTTTTGTTTTGTCCTTGTTAATTTCAAGTCCTATTTTGCTAGCCAGTGAAGATAGGCTATCTGTTTTTTCTTGCATGGAATTCACATTATTACTGATAAGAGTTATGTCATCAGCAAAATCAAGATCTTCTAGTTGGGTCCCATGTACCCAGTCAATACCTGTGTTACCTGTGCAGCATTTTTTCATTATGAAGTCTATTGTAATCCCAAACAGTAAAGGAGACAGTATACATCCTTGTTTCACGCCTGTTTCAATCTGAAACCATTCACTCATCCCTTCGTCTGTCTTGACTGCACAACCATATCCATTGTATAAGTCCTTAATGATGTTGACAATTTTAGATGGTATTCCATATAGACATAAAATTCTCCATAATGAATCTCTGTGTATGCTATCAAATGCCTTTTTAAAATCTATGAAGTTCAGTATTAATGGTTTCTGCTTTTCAATATGTTCTTCAAGTATTATTCTGAGAGTAAAGATCTGGTCGAGACAGCTTCTCCCTTTTCGAAATCCTGCTTGTTCTTCTCTCATTGCAGTATCCACTATATCTTTGAGTCTATTCAAAATGACCTTGCAAAATACTTTTAACACAACTGATATTAAGGTTACTCCTCTCCAGTTGTTACAGTCACTAAGGTTGCCCTTTTTTGGTATTTTAACAATGATTCCCTTCTTCCAATTAGAAGGGACCTTTTCTTCTTTCCAAATCTTGTTAAACATTCTCTGTAGTTGTCTCATGTTGTCACTATTGATAGCTTTTAGCATCTCGGCTGTTATTTCATCTTCACCTGCAGCTTTGTTGTTAGCCATTAAATTCACTGCTGTTTCAATTTCATGCAATTTAATTTCATCTAGGTTGACATTTAGTTGTGGGGCTGGTAAGTCAGTTTCAAGGTTTAACAATTCTTTTGGGTGTGGTCGATTGAGTATTTCTTGGAAGTGTTCAGCCCATCTTTGCTTTTGGTCTTTATTTGATGTTAATAGTGTTCCAGTTTTGCTAAGGATTGGTCTTTCTTTAGATGTAATAGTACCTGTTAGCCTCTTTTGTATGTTATATAAAGTTTTGCTGTCTCCTGTTTTTGCTGCTTTTTCTGCCTCTTTCGCCATATTGTCTATGTATTCTCTTTTATCCCTTCTAGCTGAACTTTTTACTTTCTTGTCTATGTCTTTGTATTTTGTTTTTGCCGAATCTCTTTCATGATCTGCTTTTGCATTCAACATGTTTAATTTGACTGCTTGTCTTTCATGTATATACTTCCATGTTTTATCTGATATCCATGCTTTTCTATTTGGTTTTTCTAATCCAGCGCTTACTTTTGCTGCTGTGATTATGGCTGTGCTGTAAGAATTCCATAACTCATCTATACCTATCTCCTCAACTTCACTGGGTGTTTTGGAATGATTGGCAAGTTCCTGATTGAAATTAATGTTAGTATTTTCTTCTTGTAGGCTGTGGCTGTTTATCTTTCTGTGTACTGATTTCTTGTGTTGACTTTTCAATTTTAGTTTTATTTTCCCTATGCACAGGTTGTGATCACTGTTGACATCTGCACCCCTATAAGCCCTTACATCGATGAGAGATGTTCTGTATTGCTTTCTAATGCAAAAATGGTCTATCTGGTTTCTAGTTCTATCATCTGGAGATATCCACGTTGTTTTATGTATCTCTTTGTGTGGGAATATTGTGCCTCCAATGACCATGCCCTCTGTTAGACATATTTCAATTAATCTTTCTCCATTCTGATTAACCATGCCAATTCCTTCTTTCCCCATCACTTTTTCAACGTCGGTGTTATCCTTCCCTACCTTAGCATTGAAGTCCCCCATAGCAATTAGGATGTCGTGTTTAGGGACTTTGTTTATGATTTGTTGTAGTTGGTGATAGAAGTCGTCTTTCACATCATCATCTGCATCATTCGTGGGTGCATAACATTGTATTATTGTCATTCTTCCGTGTCGTAGGTTGTATCGTGCTCTTATTATACGACTGTTCACTGGTTCCCATTCTACAAGGCTCTTTGCAGCTACATTTGACATAATAATGCCCATTCCGTCTCGGAATTTATCGTCATTTCTGCCTGAATGTATAATTAACTTACCGTTTTCCGCCGATCTTTTACCTGCTTCTGGCCATCGCATTTCGCTGATGCCCAGTATGTCTAGATGGTATCTCTCCATTTCTTTGATGACCTGAGTAGTTTTTGTTGGTGCTGCCATCGTTCTCACATTCCAGAATCCAACCCTTGTCACATGTTTAGGGCCGACGAATGAGCTCTTCGCAGTTGGCATCCCTGATGCTCGGTTGGTTTCTCTGCGAGTTTCCATAACAATATCTTTTTTTCCCATCTGGAGTTGCCTCTAGATAGGTCCCAGGATGAGGTTGTTAGCCTTATGCCCAACTCCCGGTACATGATATGTAACAGATCAAGCGGAATTTCCGCTGATTTCTGCATGCCGGCGAGAGCGTTTTAAAAACGACCGCCATTTTTCACGTCACGCCGGAAGACATCGTTGACGATCTGGAAATGGATGCAGCAGCAGGCCATCTTGCTCACAACCGAGAGGCCTACAGGAGTGCTGTTTGGGAGGCAAAGTTCCGCAAGGGACATGCAAAGGAATGAATGAATGATACCAGAAGAAAATCCCACGGCTGGGACTGAACCAGGTATCACCAATTTATTTAGACTTTGCCTAAACACTGTTCTGAAAGAGTTTACATACAAGTGTAAGAATTTATCGCTAACATCTTCAAAGAAAAAAATATATGAATAGAAGTTTTCCTATTTTGCTTGTTCCAGTCAGTGCGAAATTTGAAAGATAAGAAAAAAAAAGAAGATTGTTAGCTTTGAAACAGTAAGTATATAAAATAAAATTGCTGTCCTCCAAACAGGTTCTTTATTTACTAGTAGTAACCATATAAAGTCCACTGTATTCATTAACTTTCAGAGTACTCTGTGATGTTGTATGGCGATTAAAAGCTAAGAGACTGAGGTAAGTGATTTTACCTTGTTTTGATTGAGCGTAGTTCTTGAGAAAAGTATTTTCTGCTTCAGTTTCGATCTCTGCAAGTTTTCCTCCGTAAAGTCTGCAAGTCGCCTGTGACAATAACACATAGAATAGCAGTAACTGAAATGTATTATTGTTATTATGAGAATTTGTTCTATTAATGTTTATATATATTTATTTATATTTCTTGTACCATGTACAAGAAGACCAAGAATTGTTCACATACGGGCCGTGTTTCTGGGTGGAATAGAAAATTTAATCTGTAATTATTATACGAGTTTCTTTCTGTTGGTATGTTTCGTTGGTGTAGAAAAAATTTATGACGGTTATGTATTATATTTGTACAGGTTGTCATATACCCCCACTATAAATATTGCTATTCATCAATGTTCTCAATGCTTGTTTCGCATACTCCACAGCCAGCATGAAGCCTTTTCTGCTGTTTCTGAAAGGCTTTTCAATGCCCTTGCTCTTTCTTGTCCCTTTATGCCCAGTTGCTTACAGAGGTCGTATGCTGACGTTTCTACGAATCCTCTCGCTCCCACTTCTACAGCTATCACTTTTGCCTTGACTCCTGCCCCCTGCCTCAGTTGCTTGACCAGATCATTGTACTTCTCACATTTGAATAGATGCTGCTCCTCTATTCTTGTTTCGTACGGAACCGTAAGCTCAATCATTATTAGTTCCTGTTTTTCTATGGAGTACACTACAATGTCTGGACGCATTCCTGTGTTCTTAACGGCAGTCGGGTATTCTCTTCTTCCTGGTAGGTCCGCTATCACATCCCATCGCGTCGTAATATTCTTTGTCTACATTTTCTCTAATATTCTTCATGATATTTTCAGTACACACGTTAAATAAGTACGGCGACAGTATCCACCCATGTTTTATGTCAAACCAAGTTGTTGTTTCACCGTTTATTCTTACTGGTGCCTGTCGGCCTAGATACAGCAGTGATATGAATTGTGTCACATGTGTTGGAAATCCTATTTTTTCACCAAATGTTCTTGTGTTGTACATAATCAAATGCTTTTGAATAGTCTATAAAAGATAAATAAATCTGTCGGCATGCAGAAATCAGCGGAATTTCGCTTGATCTGTCAAATATCCTGTATCGGGATTTGGGCATAAGGCTAACAACCTTATACTGGGACCTATCTAGAGGCGATTCAAGATTGGAAAAAAGAACTCGTTATGGAAACTCTCAAAATAAACCAACCGAACATCAGGGATGCCAACTCCGAAGAGCTCATTCGTCGGCCCTAAACATGTGACAAAGATTGGATTCTGGAATTTAAGAAGGATGACAGCACCAACAAAAATTACTCAGGTCATCAAAGAAATGGAGAGATACCACCTAGACGTACTGGGCGTCAGTGAAATGCGATGACCAGAAGCAAGTAAAAGATCGGCGGAAAATGGTAAGTTAATAATACATTCAGGCAGAGACGACGAGAAACATCAAGAGGGGGTAGGTATAATCATGTCAAATGTAGCAGCAAAGAGCCTTGTAGAATGGGAACCAGTGAACAGTCGTATAATAATAGCACGATACGACCTAAGACACGGAAGGATGACAATAATACAGTGTTATGCACCCACGAACGATTGCAATGATGAAGTGAAAGACGATTTCTATCACCAATTACAACAAATCATTAACAAAGTCCCTAAACACGACATCCTATTTGCTATGGGGGACTTCAACACAAAGGTACGGAAAGATAACACCGACATCGAAAAAGTAATGGGGAAAGAAGGAACTGACATGGTAAATCAGAACGGAAAAAGATTAATTGAAATATGTTTAACAGAGGGCATAGTCATTGGAGGCACACTATTTACACACTTATAGATACATAAAACAACTTGGATATCTCCAGATGATAGAACTAGAAACCGGATATATCACTTTTGTATTAGAAAGCAATACAGAACATCTCTGATAGATGTAATGACATATAGGGGTGCAGATGTCAACAGTTATCACACTCTGTGTATAGAGAAAATAAAACTAAAACTGAAAAGCCAACACAAGAAATCAATACACAGAAATATAAACAACCACAGCCTACAAGAAGAGAATACTAACAGTAATTTCAATCAGGAACTTGCCAATCAATCCACAACACTCAGTGAAGTAGAAGAGATAGGTATAGATGAATTATGGAATTCTTACAGCACAGCCATAATCACAGCAGCAAAAGCAAGCCCTGGATTGAAAAAAACAAATAGAAAAGCATGGATATCAGAAAACACATGGAAGTACATACATGAAAGACGAGCAGTCAAATTAGACATGTTGAATGTAAAGACAGATCTTGGAAAATATCTGACGAAAGCAACATACAAAGAAATGGACAAGAAAGTAAAATGGTTATACTAGAAGGGATAAAAGAGAATACATAGACAATATGGCGAAAGATGCAGAGAAAACAGCAAAAATAGGAGACAGCAAAACTTTATATAACATACAAAAGACACTAACAGGTACTATTACATCAAAAGAAAGACCAATCCTTAGCAAATCTGGAGCACTGTTAACATCAAATAAAGACCAAAAGCAAAGATGGGCTGAACACTTCCAAGAAATACTTAATCGACCACACCCAAAAGAATTGATAAACCTTGAAACCGACTTACTATCTCCACAACTAAATGTCAACCTAGATGAAATTACATTGCATGAAACTGAAACAGCAGTGAATTTAATGGCTAACAACAAAGCTGCACGTGAAGTTGAAATAACACCAGAATGTTAAAAACTATCAATACTGACAACATGAGACAACTATAGAGAATATTTAATAAGATTTGGAAGGAAGAAAAGGTCCTTTCTAAATGGAAAAAATGAACCATTATTAAAATACCAAAAAAGGCTATGTTAGTGACTGCAACAATTGGGGAGGAGTAACCTTATTATCAGTTGTGTTAAAAGTATTTTGCAAGGTCATTTTGAATAGACTTAAACATATACTGTATACCGCAATGAGAGACGAACAAGCAGGATTTCAAAAAGGGAGAAGCTGTCTCGACCAGATCTTTACTTTAAGAATAATACTTGAAGAACATATTGAAATGGAGAAACCATTAATACTGAACTTCATAGACTATAAAAAAGGTATGAAAAAAGTATGTATACTGTCTCCTTTGCTTTTTGGAATTGCAATTGACTTCATAATGAAAAAATGCTGCACAGGTAACACAGGTATTGACTGTGTACGTTGGACCCAAATAGAAGATCTCGATTTTGTTTATGACATAACTCTTATCAGTAACAATGTGAATTCCATGCAAGAAAAAATAGATATCCTGTCTTCACTGGCTAACAAAATAGGACTTGAAATTAACAAGGACAAAACAAAAATAATGAAAGCTCCTATTAATCAAAATGGAAAAATACACGTAGAAGGGACAGATATTAAAGAAGTCAATCAATTTGCATACCGTGGCAGATACATAGACCAGGATGGTGACACCAGAAGGGAAGATAGAATTAGAATTGCAAAAGCAGCATCGATCTTCAAGAATCTTGAGAACATATGGAATTCAAAAGTTATAAGCACAAGAAACAAGTTAAGACTATTCAATTCAAATGTGATATTCACCCTCATTTATGCATGAGAACACTGAAGAATAACTAAAGAAATAGACAAGAAATTAGACTTTTTGAAAACAAATTGCTAAGGAAAATACTTGGTATAAAGTGGAACGAATTTAAGAACAACTGAGAGATAAGACAGATGAACAAACAAAAGCAAGAACCTGTCTCATTGGTGATCAGAAAAAGAAGATGGACATATGTAGGCCATGTGATGAGAAGAAACAATAAGAGAATCCCAAAACAAACTACCAAGTGGAACACAACAGGCCGAAGAAAAAGAAGCAGACCACGTGAAACTCTAAAGAGGACATTGTTAAGAGAGGCCAAATTAATAGGCATAAAATCCTCTGATGAGGTTGAAAGACTCGCCGAAAACAGGACAAATTGGCGAACTACTTTGCGAGTCCTATGTGACGTTTAACGGCAGGGGAAGCATATACGATATAAGATAAGGTAGATGTATAGGTGTATGGGGAAGGTGTGAAATATTACCATTAGAGGGGAGAGGGAATTTGGCAACTTTGTTGAAAACAAGAGCCTTTGATTTCCTTTCGATCTAAAATCAGTTCAAAAATCTTCACTGATTTTGTCCCTTTCGCTTCTTTCTTGCAAATGAAATAAATTATATTTATCTCTGTTCAGACAGCAAAAATGAGCTTGTCCTGTCAAATGAGCAAATATTCTGCCTTCTTGTCTTACTCTATGGAAATGAGACATACGTGTTCTGATTTTCGATTGATTTTGTTTTTAATATAGAGCGTTACCATTTCTTTTGTTTGCATCGATTCTTGGACAGGTGACTGGGGTGGATGCATGGAAGTCTTGGGTCGATGTCTGCATTAACTCTTAGATGGCAGGAGCTGGCAAACTGTGTCTGGATTAACTCTTAGATGGCAGGAGCTGGCAAACTGTGTATGCATTAACTCTTAGATGGCAGGAGCTGACAAACTGTGTCTACATTAACTTTTGTGGAGTCTTAGCTCGTATATTGGCATATACTTAAAGCAGGAATGTGAAATAAATTATTTTTCAAGAGCAGAAGAAGTTAAGACAACAATTGATGAGAGATTCTGAGACTGACAAATATATTTGAGAGGTCGTCCAAATATGCAGAGCAGTATAATAAACCAAGAAGCGAAATATGGTGTACTTCAGAATGTAATAACTATACACCAGCATTATTTTGTTACTGCCATGAAATCTTCAGAAAAACAGACTGGCACAACATTTTAAAAAGATCCATAAATAAACATCAGTCATGCAGCAAAAGACGTGGAGTAAATCAAAAGCATACTGAGCTATGTAACCGTATATCTTTTATGGGGTTGTCTACCCTGAAGTTCAGACTTAAAGGGATTCATTCCCTTGTTTTTTCACGGAAGAGCTACCGGAATGACTTGATAAGTATGTAGTACCTTTTATATTCACATCTTTCGTGTGGCCTGGTTCTCCTTTATGGAGAAATTTTATTTATGTTCTGCATCTTAAGTGCCAGCCTAAGTGACACAGAAAAAAAAGAAAGTTGCAAATTTCATCACAGAATTTCCTGAATCAGAAACGAAAGAAAATCAGTTTCTTTTTATTAATCACATGAAGCTGATAATAGAGACATTAATGTTAGAAGTAATGATGATAATGATGACGATCTAATATTCTTAAAATTGTAAGTGATCAGGGTGTAACTTTTTATGAATGCTTTCTGTTTTGATTTACGAATTTGATGAATACGCTCTGGAAACAAAAGACGTCAATAGCTTCCTTGGCGTCTTTGCAATAAAATATTGAAGACAGTTGTAACAGAAACCGATTTATGAAACAAGAACTCACCTGGCCTTCTGCCCATGATGCAAGACCCAGTCCAAGAATGTAGCAGGAATTTTTTTCGAGCAGCCAGCCTGTAGGACATCTACAACACATACCTGAGTAGCAAGTTTAAAAGCGTCATTTTTTCCACCACCGCCACCACGATACATTTTCATAGTTTCATGATAAATTATTTGATAGTTTCGTGATAAATTATTTGATAGTTTCGTGATAAATTATTTGATAGTTTCGTAATAAATTATGTGTATTTTAAATATTTTATTAACAGCTTTTCTCATGCGCTTTCACGTGTTTTTAAAAGCGTTAGTAAAACAGAAAATCGAACATTTGTCAGCAGAAAACTGGGATACTTTTCCACGGAAAGGTTCGAAACGAAAATTATTTACATGACTCCAGTCACAGTAACACTGAAAGAACTGTAGCCTACAGCTAATGTATGTAACCACGTTCTCACAGAAAACTTGCTATCGTTAACTCCAGCACCATCTGTTCGTCAACAGTTATAAACGTCATGTACTTCAAGGAAAACAGCGAGCGTTCTTTATTTTCAAAGTTATGAACTTACGTCCATCTCATATTTTCCTTTCATTCAGATAATTTCACTCTTCTAGATGCATTCAGTTTAGTACAGATAAAATAAATACATAACAAGAATAAGTAAAAGTTATGCCGAAAAATAAACTTCTACACTGAAACTCAAAACAACACTTCGTCAAATTATAAAATTACTAAATACATGCGATGCAATTAACAAAAGCTAAGAGAAAACTGACACAACCAACCACTTGTTTTTTTTTAAAAATAATTTTAGAAGACATGCTGGGTTATAAAATAAAGGACAGGATAAAAACAGTCGATCCTTGTTATTTAATAACCAGTGATCGCGATAGAGAGGCCAAAGAGAGGCCAAATTAACAGGCATAAAATCCTTTGATGAGGGTGAAAGACTCGCCGAAGACAGGAAAAATTGGCGAACTACCTTGCGAGCCCTATGTGACGTTTAACGGCACGGGAAGGATATACGATATAAGATAAGATCGCGATAGGATGTTATGAAACCGGTACAAGTGTACCTGTCTTTTCTTTAAAATTAAACAAGTTTTACAAACATCAGCGAGAAGTAAATGCTAGTGTGAACTTTTTGTTCTCACCTTATGGCGTCGAAATTTCTTCTTTACAAAATGCTCACACGCCGAAGCAAATTTAACACTGACAGAATTGAGTATCACCAGCCTGTAGCCAGATTATCCCCCCCCCCCTCCAACCGATATCGTTGGTTGCTGTTCACTAGGTTTTTGATAACATAAACTGGTTTTTCTTTATAAATTGGTAATTTACCGAAAATTGATGATTAACGCGATCACTGAAAACCGTGTGGATCATGTTCAGTTTATTGATTTTTTAAGACATCCGATGATCAATAATACATAGTGAGACCTCAGATTTACCGGCTGTAATGCAACAAGCAAAAATGTATAGCCATCCAGTCAACATCGCGGTAGCCATTTCTTGCTTCTATAATCGTCTAAGAGATGCTATTATAGCGCAGTAATTGTTGACTATGTAGAAAGTTCACTTCTCTAGCTGTGTATCGTTGTCCAGTTAATGATTCCAAATGCACAACAGTGACGTCATAAATATCTGTGAAGATTTTAAAAAAAAACCACGGAAAGGACCTTGGCTGTATAAACTATTAAGAGAGCATGAAAAATCTCTCACATGTGAGTTGTAATAGTATATCTTTTTTTTTTTTTTGTTGGTGGCTTAATTACAATTAAAGGGAAGTAAATTGAATTGATAGTAGGGTTGGCAGAATTACGTCCCGCTTTAATTCACCTCTTTACGTAATGCTAAAAAAATAGATAGTGCTCAGCCCATTTGGCCTTGACTCTCACGATCTTACACGATGGTTAGGAAAGTCGTGAAGTGTCAAAAAGTGTCATGTCTGGGTCGACATAACCAGACGAAAGGATAAGTATTAATATTTTTTAAAAATTGTGTCTAGAAGGTCTAAATTTAGTACAGAAAATGTAGGCCTTGGAATTTTTAAATATTTTTTTTTTACTCCAGGTAAGTTATAACATTTTAGCTTCATGAGACACTGTGAGGTGTCTGGAATAGTTATATTTAGTAACAAAATATTTAAACTTTGGAATTCTTTTTACTCAAGCTTAACTTTGACACTTTATTACCCAAGGTCAGTAGACAGACGTCACGTGAAAGCGTGACTTGTCCAGACAGAAGTTTCTAGATTGGGGCTGGGAAAATGCCAGTCATATAAAAGAGGCAGAGCTGGCCAAGAATTATTATTAAGAGGCAGAAATGAGATTATATCAAGAAGTCATTTTTAGAGTAGAAATTGGTAGTAAGTTATAGGCATGGCTTAGTTTTGTTGCAGTAACATTTGTTCTTTTGAGGGTGAACTTTTGCCTAGTGTAGAATGGAAATAGTTTTATAGCATTGTCCTGGTTAGGACCAAAAATGTGATACAGTAATTCATCTTTTGGAAGATGTGAGGTTGTGTACATTGTTTGGAATTCTGTAATACTGTAAGTAGAAGTTTTTTTTTGTAACACTTATGATTGTAATAATTCATACTGCTCGGTTGTTAGATTCACTTCCCCATGGCACTGACTTCGTACCCGGGAAGTTCTATTGTATACATTTTTCTGGTCTCTGCCGTGTGGCAGGAGCTTTCAAGCCATTTGGCTTCATCACATCACTCATCAGTTCAACGCTCATTTTCTCCGTCAATAAAACTTGGCAACGTTAAATTTAGCTGGAGCTCTTGAGTGGTTGGAACTTCTTCTGTTAGTCCTGTTGAGTGAGTGGGAGTCCTGTACAAGTTTTCATTACTTGACACTGTTGTTTTTGTTGTGGCAGTTGCGAACCTCGCATTATTGTCATGTCACTCGGGGTATACCATAGTGACAAGTTTGCCTTTTTTGGTAAAGTAGTGTTACCAACTCCTACAGGCAACAACAATATGTAAGTCTTTCTAATGCAGTATCTCTGACTCTCTGTGTACTGCCACAGAGGCATACGCCTATAGGTGATGCCGTGTTGGCACAAGTAGTAATACATTATCATCAAAGGAAAATACTTTTATAGAGTTACTACGTCAAAAAGCATTTGGCAGGAAAAGTATATAGAACTCACGTGAATGAAGTCAGAAAAGCACATTCTGAATGAATATTTCCAGCAGACACGGACGCTTACAGAATTAATAAATGACTACAGAATGGTTACAACATATTAAACAGACAAATGTAAAGATCGCTAAAGGCAGTACTGATGTGACTGACATCTTTTAGTTCAGTGTCATCAAGAAAAGAACATTTTTTAAAAGCTTAATCCCATTAGAATTTAAAGAAAAAAAAGAGCAAGAAACGAAATTTTGGACGTGTCTAGTGAGAAGAGGAGGCTCTGAAGACATATTTCACACCAGGAAAGATACACAGTGCGAGAGGCGCACACAGACGTAACGAACAGCTAATTGGTTATCTAACACGATGGTGTAATAGAACATTAGCAGATGCAATGATGGAAAGCTGATATCTGTGCACGAGGACGATTCTAATGCCTTTCTAGTAGCTACCAGGTGATAATGATTCTAAACAAAATTCTAAGACGAATTTGACTATACAGTTCTTACCCCTTCCTGCTCCGTGCCTGTCTGGTAAACGATACAACGTGGACATAATTTGACTTATATAGACTTACATTGCTTGATCATCCAGTGAAAAATGAGATTAATATATCAGTTAATCATGACTTACAGCTGTGCCGCACATGTGGTACTTAATGCAGTTGAGCTGAAAGTTCTACTAATGAAATGTTCGTTCGTGTGGAAAAAGTAGATAACGTGCCCATATTCTGAATACGGGCGGATCCACATTTATTAACTGAATTATTTGTACAGTAATTAATTCGGAAAACAGAAGACTAATGAATTTCATGTGTGATTACTAGTAACAGCTGACAGGTTGCAAGAGGATGAAGAGAAAGAATGGATAGATAATGTACATATACGGTGATTGATGATGTTAGAACAGAAGAAGGGAGCTGACAGAAAAAACTAAAAGGAACGGAAGGAAACCTAAAACGATCAACCAATATTTAACAGAAACCATTAGCAGGCAAACACTTCAGTGGATGTTGGGGAGTGTCTTGATAGCAATGATGGCCGATTCTGATTTCTGAAATCTGAACTGATTCATCTTTCTTTCTTTCTTTCTTTTGTTTTTGAAGATGCCTCCAGTCTGTTACAGTAAGTGATGTCCTATAAGCAATCGTTCTTTTAACTTCTTTAGAATATACTTTGTCCCATCTTTCCGCCTTATTCTGGTCCGTCTGCTTTGTTGTCGTTCCCACTGTGTTTCTGCTCAGTATCTGCCGTCAGGGTTCAAGTCTGGCATAAGTGGTACAGTGCTTCGTAAATATTAATTTTATAATATGTCGCCTCTTCTGGTTCTATAAAGATCTCTTGACATTGAAGCATATGGACATTCTGTTCTCGCTTAGTCTTATGCATATTTTACACATGCTTTCAAAGTATTCAAACTTTGTGTCAAGTCGTCGTCAGATGTTGCAGTTTCTAAATGATAAATGCTTCAAGTAGTTTACAAATGGCCAACATTTCTATTTTATCTACGGGAGTGATGCTCAACGTTCCTCGTCCATGTCCTCCCTTTACAACCTAGAATGCCCTGAATCTTGTCCCATATATTCATTAATCATCATCCAGGAAGGATCTTCATCATTATACTTTGGTGGAGATTATTGAAACGTTGACAAAAACGTTAATTCCCCAGTATTCGCCTGCCTCTCTGTTGAGAATCACTGATCTACAGTTTCGTTTTTTCCTTTCATGTTGCAGACAGCTGGTGTGACATTTTTCATGTTTTGCTTTAATTGTTCCTGCTAATGTTTGCCTCGTTGTCGACTCTGCTCGTAAAGGTGAGAAATAGGAAGGCGATGGAGCAAGCTCTTGCCGTAAACCATTTAATAATATTAATCATTCGCGGAAGCACTTCTACTCATCATTGCGTACATGTTTCATTCATTTAATGCTCATTCGCCACTTATGGTACTTGTTTCCCTTTGATGCCATTTTATTTTGTTGAATTCAGTGTTTTTGTATCTTCAGTCACACTTATCACTTGCACAGATTCTTCTTCTTCGTCGTACACATTGTCTGTCTATATCTACAGTCCTGTCTCTTGGATAAATTTCACAGTTTTTTAATTCATGTATGAAACCGTGGAGCTTATCTTCTTTAGTGGTTTCACTGAGTCAGTAATTACTTCTCAATGTCTCGTAGTTGGTGCAGTTCTGGAGGATATATTCCATAGTTTGGGGCACCTGAGCACATGTACAAAGAGTAGTAGTATCAGCCTTAAACTTTGTATACATATGACTTCGGAGTCAACGAATTTTTATTAGCATATCCTGTGTCATAATGGTGACTACAATGCCATCATCGATGTACCTTTTATAGAATTCTGGAAACCTGCCACTTATATTGATGAAACTGGCCTCAGATTAGGTGACCGCATGCATAAAAATCTGTACGATATCATCCAGCATGCTTCGAAACCAGTTCCGACTCATTTCAATGGCCCCAACAACAGAGGCAAACCTGATTTTCTGGTAACAGACATCAAACAATGTCACGCAGACGACACAAGCCGCTTAGCGCTTGAAAACCGCGACATTAAGGACTATGGGGCGCTGGAACCACATGGTTTGAACTTGTTTTGCAGCTACACCTAACATTCTCCGCTTCCATAATCTCAATCCTTCCTCACTAAGTTCCACTCCCTTCTCACTTGTTACATATACTTCAGAACCTCTTCACAGCTTTACATTACAACCCCTCTATCCCAACTATAATCACCTATTTCACCTTCTCCCGGCTAGATTACCATTGTATCACCATCTCTCCCCTCCACGGTTTCCCCACACACCACCCTCAGTTACGATCCACCTATCACAGATCACAAACCTCCATTTTAATATTCTCTACTCTCCCACCAAGCGCATTTCTGAACACAGCATAGGACAAGCCACAGCTTCTTGCAAGTTACATCTAAGTGCTCTATTAATTCATTTTATTTCATTTTTTTTTACAAATCCACATGAGAGAGCTGGGAGTACAGACTGGCATGGCCAGGAACGAGATATATACAGAACAAGCGAGGGGACGTCTCAAGCAATACAGGAAAGGCACTATCAGGGATATCTTGAAAGGGGGAGGGGATCTGAATACATATGAACATGCCTCAAGTGGAATGATGATGACCCAGACCATAAGCCAAAAAAAACATGTATCAAATTTCTCTAAAATGATCTGCTTAGGAGAGGACTTCATTATAAGTACAAAAGAAAAAAATCGCAATTTCACATCTTCGCCATAAAATTAACTTTTTAACGTTTACTTGTCGATTTACAACCACACTGGTTCTAAGGACTGTTATTGCCAGAGGTGGGGTGGAGGATACGCTCTCCACTCGAATGGCGTGCGTCTAAAATAGCCTCTGACAGTCAAGTCCAGCTCCTGGCCTTCTCGTGGCAGAACTGTTTAAACTGACAGGAGAAGGGGCGAAGGCGAATATATGGCGCCTGAAAACCAGACGCTTCGGGTAGATGAGAGTCATGTTTGGTAGCTCATCTATGGCTGCTGGCGAGATTCTTCAGATGCCGTGCGTGGGGCTCCTCTCGGCCAATGAAGAAAGGTGTAAATGGTGTTGCCGTGCTGCACCACTGTGGAAAAGGTGAAAGAAAGGAATAAGTGAAGTAAACAGTAGTCAAATCACGGCACCTCTGGTCTTGTGGTCGGCGACGTCTTAAGTGCACTCATATCGGACGAAATGCCTAAACCGTTTTAACTCAGAGGTTAAGACACTGCTGACGAGATTCTTCGGATAGCCCGCGTGGAGTGAAGCTCCTCCCGGCCAAGGAAGAGAATGCAGAAAGGCAATCAGGGTTGCTGTGTGGCGTCGATCTGAAAAGGTGATGGAAAGGATAAAGTGAAGCTTAATCGGTTTGTCCAGTAGTATCGCGCCGAGAGCTACCCATACCATGCCGCCTCTGCTCTAGAGGTCGGCCACGTCCGAAACATACCCATACTGGTGAAATATGTCTAAACCGGCTTACACCAGGGGTTAAACTTGATGGCTACGCATGTCACGGTACCTCCGCTCTAGTGGTCGATCATGTCCTAAACACGCCCATACTGGGATTATATGCCTAAACCGGCCGGTTCAACCCAGAGGTAGAAGTCACTAGTGGCGAGGATTCCTGGACAAAAGCTCCGTCCTAGTCACAACTAGGAAGGGTAGCGGCCACGACCACAAAATGCTGAAGTCGGAGACACTGGACCAGTGCAGTCTAGATAGGCGACCACCTCTCACCTGGCGGGGATGTATGCGTATCCTAATCACGCTGAGGTTTTCCGGTGAGAAAGTCAAACACTGCACTGGATAGGCAACCACCTCTCACCCCGCGGTGATACACGGGTATCTCAAAACAAGTCGAGGTTTTCCGGTGAGAAGGTCCAACTCTGGCCTGGGTGGGCTATCACCTCTCACCCAGCGGGGATATACTGATATCCAAAACAAGTCGAGGTTTTCCTGTGAGAAAGTCCAACTCTAGACCAGATGGGCTACCATCTCTCACCCAGCGGTGATATACTGATATCCAAAACACGTCGAGGTTTTCCGGTGAGAAAGTCCAACTCTAGGTCAAACTGGTGCAACGAAAACCACGGTGTCATGCAATCCCGCTTCTGAGACCCACCAAGAATACATGCTCAAGCCTTGCTATACTCTAAACCTCTTGTGGTCCTCTCAGGGATCTCGTGTGGTCCTTTTGGAGACCACACGGGGGACCACGGGATCTATAGAAGGCCATAGGGTAGATTCAGTAGGATCACACGGTGGTCTTGGTGGTAGAAGCGAACGAAGAAGAAGAAGAAGAAAACCACACAGACTTTCAACGTTACAGGTCACCTGTAAATAACAGTTAATGTCTGTGACTGCGTGAACCAATAATATTTAAAAATGTCTACGTGGCTAAAACCAAAACGTGCATTAATATTTCACTATCTGATTGTGAACGTCAGCTGTGTTTATGATCGCAGCGCATTCAATATACTGTTACAGAGTTCATTACTGTCATAGCTAGCAGCATAATTAGTCAACATTTTAGAAACCTCTCATATATAGCAGGAAACTCAGTATTACATTAAAGAAGACACCTTATAAAAATGATGTTTTAACTTAATGAACTGCATATAGCTACAAAACTGCTTTTAGGTATGAGACAAGATTTTCTTACAACTTGACACATAATGAAAACTTCGAGACAGATGTCATTGAAATTTATTTTAGATTTAGAATTAATTTATAATGCTCTGCAAGAATTATTAGAGATCAGTTTAGATTTTCCTCAGCTGTACACTGATCTTTTCAAAGTTCATAACAATCTTGTTGGTGTTTGGTAGAAGAAAGAAATAAAAAATCCTATCTCCTTATTAGAATAAAGCACTTGAAACAGCTGAAACATTTACACACTGAATCGTGTTTCTCTGCATACAATCAGAATAAAGTCCATAAACTACTATGCGATAATGCCCACTTACATTTTAAGGGGAAAGAACGGAGGAGTCGAGTGAATGAGAGAGGGTGATGGGAAGTGTGACGTAATAGGCTAGAGAGAGAGAGAGAGAGAGAGAGATAGAATGAAAGAATTAATGAATGATCTTTGTTTTAAACTTTATCACTCCATCTTTCATTCTTCCCATACACTCTATTTAATACGGTTTACAAAATTACATATATATACACACATATAGACACATATGCACATACACACACTCATATATATATGAGCTGTAATGCAGAATATACGTCTTTTCTTGTATAAATATATAAATCAAAGAAATATAAGTATACAGATTGCACAAAAAATATCTAAGAATGTAAGATGAAAATATTACATTCACAAATATAGGATAATGAACTACATAAGAGGTAACTGATCTAACAAGACAGCGCACACTCATTCATATACATAGACACACGCAAATACATTTTCAATAAAGTTTTCTGATATTTCACTCTCGATTGTTTACTAAGATAAATTCTAACAAGATACAAGATCTAACAAATTATGTTTAGAACTATGTTCTTTTAGAACAGAACTCGGTGGCTGCCGAGTCACGGTATGAGAGGATATTGGATATTCAGTGGAGGCATATAGTTCATTTATTCATTCATTCATTCATTTGCATGTGCCTTGCGGAACTTTGCCTACCTAACATCACTCCTGTAGGCCTCTCGGTTGTGATCAAGATGGCTTGCTGCTGACGCATCCATTTGCAGATCATCAACGATGTCTTGCAGCCATCTTCGCCTTGTTCTTCCTCTCTTCCTTTTTCCCATTATGTACCCTTCCAAGACGGTTTTCTCTAGGTTATCATGACGTTTAATGTGTCCAAAATATTTAAGTTTTCTCTCTTTAATCCTCTTTACTAGCCAGCCTTATTCAATATTAAGTTCTTGTAATATGGATATATTTGTTCTTTTTTGTGTCCATGATATTTGAAGAACTCTTCTGTAGCATTTACATTCAAATGCATTTTTGTATTTCTCAGATGCTTTGTTTAGTGTCCAGGTCTCACAGGCATATGCTGCGATGGGAAAGATGCATGCCATTAAAAATCTTATTTTTATAGTTCTGTCTGTTCCTATCCACAGATTCTTTAGTTGTTTTACTTTTTGAAAAGCGATAGATGTCCTCCTTTTAATTTCCCTCATTGTATCTCCATTATTAGTTTACAGTGATCCAAGATAGGCATGTAGTTACAAGCCAGTAAATATTGAAAAAAGATGAAGTATTACTAACGGATTTTAGATTCTAGGGGAGGGAGTTCCAGAGCTGTAATGCAGAATATACGTCTTTTCTTGTACAGATCTAGACTGGGTTTAGGAAGAGGACTGTTTCTTAAACGTTGGCTATGTTTAATGCTGGACGTAAACAATGGCCATAAGTAAGACAGAGCATTGTGCCACAAAATTCTATGAATGAATTTGAGTTTGTTAAAAATAATTCGATATTTGAGGGGTAATTATTTGTGCTTATCTGCAGTCTGTACTGGGTGTTTGCCACAAATCTAATTTAATGCTCGTTTGTGAAGTAAGTGGAGCCTTTTTGTGTTTGAGACAGAGCATCCATCCCAGGCTATGGAGCAGTAATCTAAGTGTGTTTATATATGCGATATGTGGTATAACTTTCTTGTGTCTTTGTTGATAAAATATTTAATTTTGGTTAGTTTGTAAAGTTTCTGTGCTATCAAATTTGTTAGATTATGCACGCGAAAATTCCAAGTTAAATGTTGATCAATGGTGAGGCCGAGAGTTTTATGTTCATGAACGTTTTCTATTTCTGTAGTCCCAGCACAATGCTGTAGTGTATTGTGTAGTTTTTGTTGCATTCTGTAGTTTCTGTTTTATAAGTGATGAGGACAGATTTCGTTTTCTTGGTATTTATCAACATACAATTATTATTACTCCATTTAATCAAACTGTTTATGTCATTTTGTAGCGTTTACTGTAGGTTATTTATTTCATAGTCACTACTGTAAATGGTGCAATCATCAGCAAAAGTTCACATGAAGTGCTTTAAATATGGTGGTAAATGGTTTATATAGACAACAAAGAGAAGAAGACCAAGAATGAAACCTTGAAGAATACCAGTATCAACTATAGATGAGTTGGAAATTGTATTTCAGAAGCAAACTACTTGTATTCTACCTGAGAGAAAAGATGTAATAATTTTTGTCTGGTCAGGGTGTAATCTATAACCTTCCAGATTTTTTGTAAGAATTTCATGTTCAGTCATATAGAAGACTTTCTTGAAATCAACAAAGACAGCACCATACAACATATCATTTATATCAGGCATTTTTCTGCCATTTTAGTTAATGCTATGTGGCAGGAGTGATTTAGTCTAAAGCCTGACTGACAGTCTATTAGTAGATTGTTTTCCCTCATGTAGAGCAGGCAGTGTTAACTTTTGTATATTTTTTCATGAGGTTTTGAAATGATGAAATAATGGATATAGGTCTATAATTTGACGTCACTAGTCTGTCTGGATTAAAAAAAGGATACACTTTAGCGAGTTTAAATGCATCAGGGAAATAGTGTTTCTCAATGCACAAATTGTTGATGTATGTTAGTGTGTCTGTGATAACTGGTGCAGCTTAGCGTAGTATCTTGTTACTAATGTCGTCACATCCTGCAGAGCTGTTCATTAAAAACCGGATGTAGTTATAAACTTCACCGACTGTGAGGAAAGAATATGAATTGTTTTAGTTTTACACATTTACTGTCGCTGTAAGTTTTCAACACATTCAGGTCGCAAGTAGGAGTCTGTATTGAAAAAAAAATTAGAGTATGAATGTCTTCCCTAAAATTGTCGCTGAAGTTAGGGAAAGTATGTTCATGATGATTTGTTTGTAGGTCAAACGTCCGGTATGACGTGCAAGATGGCGTACGTTTTTTAACGCTCTTTCCGGTATGCAGAAATAAGCGGAATTCCGCTTGATCTGTCATATATCCTGTGTCGGGAGTTTGGCATAAAGTTAACAACCTTATCCTGAAATCTATCTAGCTCCGACTCTTGATGGAAAAAAAAGAGAAATCATCACGGAAACTCACAAACAAACCAACCGAGCATCATGGTTGCCAACTGCGAAGAGCTCATTCGTCGGCCCTAAACATGTGACAAAAATTGGATTCTGGAATATAAGAACTATGGCAGCACCAACAAAAACTATTCAGACCATCAGAGAAATGGAGAGATACCACCTAGACGTACTGGGCATCAGTGAAATGCGATGGCCAGAAGCAGGTAAAAGATCGGAGGAAAACATTCGGGCAGAGACGACAGGAAACATCAAGAGGGGGTAGGTATAATTATGTCATATGTAGCAGCAAAGAGCCTTGTAGAATGGGAACCAGTGAACAATCGTATAATAAGAGCACGATACAACCTAAGACACGGAAGAATAACAATAATACAATGTTATGCACCCACGAATGATGCAGATGATGAGGTGAAAGACGATTTCTATCACCAATTATCATTTAAAAAAGTCCCTAAACACGACATCCTAATTGCTATGGGGGACATCAACGCAAAGTTAAGGAAAGATATCACCGACGTCGAAAAAGAATTAACATAGTAAATCAGAACGGAGAAGGATTAATTTAAATGTCTAAAAGAAGGCATGATCTTTGGAGGTAAATTATACCCGCACAGAGGTACATAAAACAACGTGGATATCAGAAAACACATATGGAATTACATACATGAAAGACGAGCAGCCAAATTAGACATGTTGAATGTAAATACAGAACTTGGAAAAGATCTGGCGAAAGCGACATACAAAGAAATAGACAAGAAAGTAAAAATTTAAACTAGAAGGGATAAAAGAGAATACATAGACAATATGGTGAAAGAGGCAAAGAAAGCAGCAAAAAAAAACAGGAAACACCAAAACTTTATATAACATACAAAAGAGGCTAACAAGTACTATTACATGTAAAGAAAGACCAATCCTTTGCAAAACTGGAACCCTATTAACATCAAGTAAAGACCAAAAGCAAAGATGGGCTGAACACTTCCAAGAAATACTTAACCACACCCAAGAGAATTGAAACCGACTTACCAACCACAAAACTAAATGTCAACCTAGATGAAATTAAATTGCATGAAACTGAAATAGCAGTGAATTTAATAGCTAACAACAAAGCTGCACATGAAGATGAAATAATCTATCAATAGTGACATCATGAGACAACTACAGAGAATATTTAATAAGATTTGGAAAGAGAAAAGGTCAATTCTAAAAGGAAAAAAGGAATCATTGTTAAAATACCGAAAAAAAAGAAAGCTTAGTTGGAGAGGAGTAACCTTAATATCAGTTGTGTCAAAAGTATTTTGCAAGGTCATTTTGAATAGACTTAAAGATGTAGTGGATACTGCAGTGAGAGAAAGAACAAGCAGGATTTCGAAAAGGGAGAAGCTGTCTCGACCAGATCTTTACTCTAAGAATAATGCTTAAAGAACATATTGAAAAGCAGAAACCATTAATACTGAACTTCATAGACTCTGAAAATGCATTTGATAGCATACACTGAGATTCATTGTGGAGAATTTTAAGTCTATATGGAATACCATCTAAAATTGTCAACATCATTAAGGACCTGTACAATGGATATGTTTTGCAGTCAAAACAGAAGAAGGGATGAGTGATTGGTTCCAGATTGAAACAGGCATGAATCAAGGATATATACTTCTCCCTTGCTTTTTGGAATTACAATGGACTTCATAATGAAAAAAATGCTGCACAGGTAACACAGGAATTGATTGGGTACATGAGACCCAACTAGAAGATCTTGATTTTTTTATGCCATAACTCCTATCAGTAACATGAGAATTCCATGGAAGAGAAAACAGATATCTTGTCTTCACTTGCTAACAAAATATGACTTGAAATTAACAAGGACAAAACAAAAATAATGAAACGTTCCATTAATCAAAATGGAAAAATACAAGCGCAAGGGACAGAGATTGAAGAAGTCAATCACTTTGCATACCTTGTCAGCTACATAGGTGAAAGATATAAGATAAGTTCTAAACCATTAGGCAACAGTAAGAAGAAATGGTGAAACAACTTGGTTGACATAAAACAAGGGGTCCGTCAGAGGTGCATATTGTCGCCTTACCTGTCTAACTTGTATACTGCAATTATCATGAGTAATATTAGAGAAGATGTAGAAAAAAGAATATTACGATGCCATAACAACTGGAGGTTATGAAATACCACAGATTAGATATGCTGATGACACAGTATTACTGTCCACAACACAAAAGGAATAGAAAAACTAATTATGTCAGTCCGTAAGAATAGTGAAGAGATAAACCTCTATCTTAATGGGAAAAAAAACAGCTAAAATGTTTATCAATGAGGAAAATTTGAAAGAAGTGGAGAGTTTTGAATATCTTGGATCACTACTAACTAATAATGGAGTTACAATGAGGACATCTATCGCTCTTCAGAAAGGAAAACAACTAAAGAAACTGTGGAGAGGAACAGACAGAACTACAAAAATAAGATTTTTAAGGGCATGCATCTTTCCCATAGCAACATATGCCTGTGAGACCTGGACACTTAACAAAACAGCAGAGAATCACATAAATGCCTTTGAATGTAAATGATACAGAAGAGATCTTCAAATATCATGGACACAAAAGAGAACAAATATATCCATACTACAAGAACTTAATATTGAAGAAGGTTAGCTAGTAGAGAGGATTAAACAAAGAAAACTGTATATATAATAGATATAATAGATAACTATATAGATAATCTAGAGAAGACAGTCTTAGAATGATACATAATGGGAAAAGAAAGAGAGCCAGACCAGGGCGAAGATGGCTGCAAGATATTGTTGATGATCTGTAAATGGATCAGCAGCAGGTCATTTTGTTTACAAATGAAAGGCCTACAGGAGAGCTGTTAGGAAGGCAAAGTTCCACAAGGGATATGCAGATGACTGAATGACCGAATGAGCTACAAATGTGAAATAACAGTTTTATAAAATAGTAAAGACAATATTTTAAATTACACGTAGTATTTTTAAAATAGATTGTTTCTAACAGAAAAATAAGATGAATATATTTTCAGTTATAGTACTGGTAATTTAATACGTTTACAAAATATCAAACAGAAAGTCAGAAACATTATCATATGAAGTAAAAATCACAGCAGCATAAACATGTGTATGTTACATGAGAATTATATCTATATATGTATTATAACATATTAATTATAACTGTATATGTATTATATCATTATGGCAGTTACAGTTTACATATCTGTTACTTACCTGCGTTCACACACAAAGACGCGCTAATTGGGACATGGATTATCACCCCATCTCACACCCGACGGTCCTTTCCAGATCATTAAACAATTTCCATCTAGTCGAAGTGAGAACATGAATAAGCGAATAAAAATAAATAAAAATAATTATGAACACCTAGTTATATTTTTAAATATTGTCATAAAGACAAATGAATTATATTTTAATACTGCTTGTTGGATAAACGTTTTCATCATTTACCATAATGTTCGCTCAAATATTTTATCATTTTAGCTCCTGTCAACAACTCATAATTTTCTTAATGTAAACCAGTCAATCATTTGCATGTCCGTTGCGGAACTTTGCCTCCCTAGCAGATCTCCTGTAGGCCTCTCGGTTGTAAGCATGATGCCCTGCTGCTGATGCGTCCATTCGCAGATCATCAAAAATGTCTTCACCCATTTTCATCTTGGTTTTCTTCTCTTTCTTTTTCCCATTATGTACCATTTCAAGACTGTCTTCTCTAAATTCCCATGACTTTTAATGTGTTAAAAATATTTAAGTTTTCTCTGTTTAATCTTCTTTACTAGCCAACCTTCTTCGATATTAGGTTCTTGTAGTATGGATATATTTTTTCTTTTTTGTGCCCATGATATTTGAAGGACTATTTTGTAGTATTTACATTTAAGGGCGTTTATGTATTTCTCATCTGTTTTGTTAAGCGTCCAGGTCTCACAGGCATATGTTGCGATGGGAAAGATGCATGCCCTTAAAAATCATATTTTTATAGTTCTGTCTGTTCCTCTTCACAGCTTCTTTAGTTGTTTTCTTTTTTGAAGAGCGATAGATGTCATCCTTTTATTTTCTTCAATGTATCTCCAGTATTTGTAAATAATGGTCCAAGATAGTGAAAACTCTCAACCTCTTCCAAGTTTTCTTCATTTTAAATACTATTTTTAAATTAAATGTCGTTCATTTCTAGTAATTTACTTAAATTATTTTATTACTTAAAATGTCACAAAGAAGAATCTGTAATTTGGCGTTATTCACAGTAGTTAGGTTTTCAGGTATTCAGAAGTTCTTCTTTTGCGCAGTGTTTTTTCCCTTGGTAATTTCCCAAAGAGACTGGCAGTGACTTTTACTTACAGCCTTAAATAACATCAGCAGACAGAGTTCAGAATAATCAGTTCATTCCAGTGAGGGACATCAAAGGAACTGTCACATTGGAATTTAAAATATTTTGCTTTTCTAATGTTATTCATATAGCTTTTACCCTTAAATAAACTACTGGCAATAAATATTTCATCGTTATCTTCGTAGAGTGGGATATTTTTTAAAAAAGATTATTCACAAATCATAGTTTTTACAATATATTTGCAGTGTGTAAACAGTTTATTCTTACTTAGTTTCAGAGAAGTATATTAGGTCGACGAAAACATAAGGATAGCTTAAAGAGGGGGAGTAAAATATATGTTACTTTTTTTTTCTTCTCTTCATTTATATATTTTACAGATGAATCAAATTTCTGTGTGTTTATTTTTTACAAAAACCTTACACCTGTAAATATAAGAAATGCTGTATTCTAATTACATTTGAAACTTAGTGAGAATGTGAACATTCCAGTTCACCTGGCAGTAACATTTCTTACTTCAAACTCAGAGCATTTTAATCTACGTGAGGTTAACAGACTACAGAAATAAAAAAAAAGAAACAATTGTTATGAGAACGTGGGAGACAATATTTAAAGTAAAATTAACAAGATCTTTTTTTCATCATTTGAGTTTGCACCGTCAGCTCGATTACTATTTCTCACGCATAGTTACAGGTTTTTGTGTACTAAACGTGGACGCTTTTTTAAAGGCAGGAATGCTTAAATGTTGCTAGATTTAGTCAGTAATTTTCCCAGCAGTGACAATATTTGCACATGAAGTCATTGAATATTTAGTAGCAAGATAGCAAACAAAGATCATCCTGACTGATCCTAAAGCCAAAGTTTGTAACTCATTGAACATCTGCTCATCTATTTCTTGCATCCGTAACAGATTGTAACATCTAACAACTGTAAGCTTTGGGGAAACCAGCACTTCCAAAGCTTAAAAATGTCGAGGAAACAGAGAAATGTGTATCAGAACTGAAACTAAACACAAATCTTTGATCTTAAACATGAGAGAAGAAAGGCTTTCTCGCAACATGTCTAAGTTCTCAACAACTGCAATCTGGTTTTGAGAAACATTCAAGACAGAAAGTAATATATTAATTCCAGCACATATTCTTATATTGTCAGAACTGGCGAAGCTACAAGAAAACTGTAGCAAATAAATCTGTGGTGTGGGATGTGCGGGGGGGGGGAAGATATGTTGATGTTATGGTACTGAGAAATGATGTGCTACAGATCACGTTTGTCGTGATGATAATAAATGTCTGCTATGGCCGTGGGGTTTGTAGATAAGACGGCCAGCAGGACAAGAACTGACGACTTGTGGCTTCTTCTAGAAGCTGAGGATTTTGACCTATTATTGGTCCCCTCTCCTAACCATAACCAGAGGAACTCAGGAGTGTAACTATTATCCTACCCGCGTCACAACCCCAAGAACCCCAAGCAAACTCCTATTCTCTCATGTACTCCACAACCATAAAAATAATAAATAACACAGAAATATAAAATGAATGGATGTTTGCAATGGGCAGCAGGGTTTATTGTGTTTTTACATAGATCTGCTCCCACTTTAGCCAAAAATCCCAAAAAAACACAGGAAATTAGATCTTCAAAATTCTGTATCATTCCTAAATGACAACTCTGAATTCTTATATCTTATATCTTATATCCTTCCCGTGCCGTTAAACGTCACATAGGGCTCGAAAAGTAGTTCGCCAAACTCTGAATTACAACAACTCAAAAAGCTTCTGCTTAGTTATCTCCTCAAAATTATGGAGTTTATAACCTCCCTCTCCACTAGGAACAACTGTGTTAAGAACACACTTATCTTAACATAGTCTTTGTGAGACAAGGAACATATCTGTTTGCTTAAAAACTCTGACCTACTTCTGTAGCAGAGAAACATGTAGCAATCAGCACTAATTGCAATTGTTATTTTTCTAAAATGTAATGTCAGGATGGTGGACGGATGGGACATGGAGATCGCCGGCAGGGATGAAGAAAATCTGGTGTGAAACCTGAATCCAGGACCTGACAAGCCTATGGGTCTTTACAACAATGATGTAAACAAAACAGAGCCAGCAGACTATAGGTGGCGGGGAATGAATATCGATCAAGCACTCATCGGAATCCTCATCCCAGAGTCGGAGTGTCTTTGTGGAACTGTCTCAAAACCGTCTGACATGGAGAAGGGACTTAAGTATACTCACCAGGGGCTGGAAAACAAAGTTTTGGCCAGGCTTGCCTACATCACTGTTTTCATGGCAGTCCAAGCAAGACTACACTCTGCCCTAGCAAAGAAGGGTGCTGAAGTTGGAGGTACCAAGTCAAAAGGTGCATCGCAAAAATCAGGGTAACACGCATTATTGCTAATGAAATGTCTCTATCTGCAGTTTTCAAACATGGTGCTCGCCCTGTGAAGACTAACCAGGCAGGTGCAGTACCGCCCCCCCCCCCCCACCTAGAAAGGGTCCACCCAATGCTACTGGAGGTCCTCTCAGTTCGTCTTGTGAAGCCAGTAGACATGAAAGTAGAGCTACTGGCCAAAAAATACTGCAGCAGCAAACTGCCACAAAGCAAGAACTTGAAATAATTCAGTGGAATGCTGAGAGTATCAGCAGTGTTAGAGATGGCTATAACAAAAAGGTGGAACTAGAGAACATACTCTTTGCAGAGCAGGTAAGTATATGTTGTATATAGGAGACACACCTAACCAAAGATGCCGCCTTTAAAATCAGAGGCTACCAGTGTTTCAGATCAGATCGACGGGACAGAAGAAAAGGAAGAGTACTCACACTTGTTAAGAATAACATCAGCGAATGTCAGGTGGAAGTGTACATGGAAGGAGCCGAATACCAGATGATCCATCTAAAAACCAGTAATACAGACTTGCACCTCCTTAACTATTACTGTCCTAATGACCGCCCACCTGTTCTAGAAACAATCCCACACAAAGAGAGACTGATGGTCTGTGGTGATTTTAACAGCCATTCCCAGATCTGGAACTATGACCACATAGACAAGAAAGGAGAGGAAATTGAGAGCTGGCAGGATGATAATGGACTTCTCCTGACCAACCAGCCAATGGATTCCTCTAACATTTAACTCCAGGGCTTGGCATACAACCTGAACACCAGATCTGGCATTCCACTCTCCAGACCTGAAGTGGAACATTACACGCGAAGTTGGAAAACAACTTAGAGGTAGCGACCATCGACCAGTCTTCCTGACAATAGAAAATGAACTTCTTAACACCAGTAGCCCTCTCCTAAGATGAAACTATAAAAAGCAAACTGGACAATGTACAGTCATCGTACAGGTATCCTGGTGGGACAGCTGTCCATAGAAGGTAAGGGTATTAACAGTATAGTGAAGGAATTAAATGCTTGTATCCTTCAGTCAGCCCGTGAAACTATTCCCAGAGGAGCTCGCAGGGACTATAGACCATACTGGTCTAGTGAGCTTGGAAAATTCCATGATTAAATGGAAACAGCTCGAAAGCAAGCAGAAAATAGACTGTGCCAAGAACACCACAATAAATACCAACATGCTAAGGCCAAATCTCAGAGAGCCAAGCTGGAAGCCAGACGGGAAAGCTGGAGAGAGAAAACAAAAGTCCCTAAACGGATGGAATGAAACTGTGGAAACTAATCAAACAGTTAAACGATGAGAGCACTGTAAGAAGTACAAAGATTACACTAATAGAGAATGGGAAAACTCTTACAGGTAAGCATGTACCAGATCACTTTGCTCACATGTTTGCACAAGACTGCAACATTGATCTCCATCCAGAGAAATAGCGTACATTGCGTATTGACCCACAGAAAGAAGAGGAACAAGGCAGAAAAGTGGAGGCCATGATGCACCAGTCACATGCAGCGAGGTAGACCTAGCAAAACTAAACCAAGGAAATCACCAGGACCAGATGGAGTGTCCAATGAAATGATCAAGAACCTGGAAATGGCAGCAATGGAAAGCTGTTGGATATTTTCAATATGTGCTGGAGCACAGGTAAGTTACCTCAAATCTGGAAGGAAGCAACCATGGTACCACTGCTAAAGACAGGGAAAAACAGTGATACGGCCTGCAACTACAGGCCAGTCATTCTCACTAGCTGCCTCTGCAAAACGATGGAACGCATCATTGACCTGAGGTTAAAATGGTACCTAGAAAGTGAAAACCTTCTCATTGCACAACAAGCAGGATTTAGGCAGTACTACAGTACAGAAGATCAAGTAACCTATCTCCCACAAGAGACTGAGGATGCATTCCAAGAGAAAAACCTTGTACCAGCAGCATGGATAGACCTGAATAAAGCCTTTGATAAAGTATAGAAAAAAGGTCTGATGTGGAAACTAAGAAACTGCAATGTGAATGGAAGACTATACAACTGGATAAAGTCCTATTTACACAATAGAAGAGCTAGAGTAGTAATGGATGGCCACAAAAGCCAGAAAGTACTTCTGCGACACGGTGTACCACAAGGAGGAATGCTTTCGCCTACACTATTCCTGGTATTCATTAATGACCTAGTCAAGGAACTTCCCTGTTGAATCAAAGCGGCACTGTATGCAGATGATCTGGTCTGGTGGTGTACAGATGAATACGCAACAGTTGCTACACAGAGACTCCAAAGAGTAGTAGATATCTTGACATAATGGACAAACAAATGATGTGTAAGTATCAACACAGAGAAATCAAGTACTACTCTGTTCACTCTCTCATCTAAACAGAAAGCAGATAAGATCTTTGTAAATGAAATATCCTTAAGGATATACAACCAACACACTTACTTAGGAGTGACTCTTGACTAAAAACTCACCTGGAAGCAATACATCAACAGTGCAGAAGCAAAAGCCAGAAGAAAACTAGCCATATTAAGAAAATTGAGTGGAACCACATGGGGAGCTAGTGAAAGAATCCTCAAGAATGTATATCAGCAAAGTATTCTACCACATTTAGAATATGGCTCAACAGCTTTGTGCACAGCATCAAACACTACGCTGCATAATCTAGACAAGGTACAAAATCAATCACTAATGATTATCACAGGTGACATGAGGTCCACACCAGTAGTATAAATGCAGAAAATGGTGTTCAAGCGCTAAAAAAACTTAGAGACACAAAGGTCATGACCTTGGGAGAGAAATTCCTCAGCTCTGTAAGCCATCCCCTGAAGGAGAGATTCAATAACTTGGCACTAAGACGGCTTAAAAGAAGCACGTTCATTCATCAGACCAAGCGTATGCGTAAGCTGATACCTGACCTTCCAACCGTAGTCGCTCCATTATCATCTGTACCAGAGCATACACCATGGAAAGAAGCAGATTGTACACAAATAACTATTCAGAGTGAAGTGAAAGGTGTGCAGAATGGTGAGATGCAAAGCAGTCTTTTAAGATCAACAGCCACACTTAGTGTGCTAGATGACAAATATCCATGTGACACCTGGATACGTGTGTATAGAGATGGATCTGCACATAATGCCATAAAGAATGGAGGGGCAGGAGCACATATTGAATATCCAAACAACACCACTAACAAGATTTCCATACCCATTGGAAAATAATGCAACAACTATGATGCAGAAATTAGGGCAATTATTGCTGCAGTTGAAAAACTATCAGACTGATACACGTCCCGTAGTAATTCTCACAGATAAGATGATCAGTACTGGAAGCTCATCAGTACAACAAACTGCCAGATCTTAAGGATGTCTTGTCAAAAATTGGCTTACAACACAGAGTCACCTTGCAGTGGATTACCTCCCACTGTGGGATACCAGGCAATGAGAAAGCTTACCATCTGGCCAAAGAGGGCACTGAAATGGAGCAACCAGACATACCAATCATCTATAATCAGAAGAAAAGCATGATAAAAACCTACAGGAGGCCACAAACACCACCACATGATGATTAACACATGCTAAACAGAAAGGAACAAGTCACCATTTTCCTTCTCCTAACAGGACACGGCCAACTCCGAAGTCATATGTATACAAAGTGTAAGGTTGGTACAACTAATCTTTGTACATGGGACCAATTGCCCCAATCTGTGGAACATATCCTCCAAAACTGCACCAACTACTAGACACTGAGAAACAATTACTGGCCCAGTGAAACCACTAAAGAAGGTAAGCTCTATGGTTCCATACATGAATAACAAAAACAGTGAAATTTATCCAAGAGACAGGACTACAGATATAGACAGACAATGCGTACAAAGAAGAAGATAACTTCATCAAGAACATGAGTTATCTTCTTCTTAAAACAAAATTGTCCCATTCTCACAGCAGGTTCATCGTCTCCTTGAAAACATAGCATTTTGCCTAATAATAAAACACTATCTCCGCATAAAACAAAACATCTCTTCATAAAGTTAAACATTAATTCATCATGAAGCAAAATACACAAGACAGCCAATGTGCAGGTTATGCTATGGAAGTTGGAAACAAATAAACAACTACCTTAGATTTTGTTGAATAAATCTCACAACTTATTACATCAGTGCTCTCCTAAGATAGAAAGCTTACATCTGATAAATTTAGTTAAAAGAAGTAAATGCCCCAAACACAACATTTCGATAACACATGCTCCCGATTTCCAATGTATAAGAACCTGCTTCGCCATATATTTTAACTGAAAAAAAATTTCTGGCTTCTACGAACTCATTTGTATCACTGGATAATATCTAATATAGAATTAAATACAAAATATAGAACTGAAACATCATAAAATTTTGGATAACTCAGCTTAGCCTACCACGTGGCGTATCTTAATCCAACATCAAATTAACACTGGAAAACCATTTCAACAAAAGGTCTTGAACATATGCTAAAATAGCACAAAATAACCAGCAATATCACATCAAAAATGTCCTAAATACACAGATTGGGTACAGATGATGTAGATAAAGTCCCCACTCACACACTTATAATGGGGACTGAATTCCAGCATGGCTGCCGGTTTAAATCCGGGGCAGATAATGGCTGGTCTGCGCCTAACTGATGTGCTTTCTTCTCGAGCACTGGTGACAGAATGAATTTGAATCTTTTGCTTGTTTCCAATCACATGATCACACATGCGAGGAATGAACGCCAGTGACGTCACGTCATATCTTGTATGATCTACCTCGGTCCCCTCGTACGTCCCTTAATTCGATTTACTCAAGTCAGAAGTTCTTTTACTAGTAATATAACTTGAGACAATCTCAAGACAATGACGAAACCGAAGCGCGGTGGCTGTAAATGATAACACTTCGTGCCTGATGAGTGATCTGAAATGACTCTTATTTAACAATGTATACAGAAAATACAGAGAATTGTCTGGGTACATGGGACCCAACTAGAAGTTCTTGATTTTGCTGATGACATAACTCTTATCAGTAACGATGTGAATTCCATTGAAGACATTTCACTGGCTAGCAAAATAGGACTTGAAATTAACAAGGACAAAACAAAAATAATAAAAATTCCCCTCAATCAAAATGGAAAAATACATATAAAAGGGACAGATATTGAAGAAGTCAATCAATTCGCATACCTTGGCAGCTATGTAGACAAGGATGGTGACACTAGAAAGGAAGTTACAATTCGAATTGCAAAAACAGCATCGATCTTCAAGAACCTTGAGAACATATGGAATTCAAAAGTTATAAGCACAAAAACCAAGTTAAGACTATTCAGTTCAAATGTAATATCCACCCTCATTTATGCATGCGAAAGCTGGATAACAATTAAAGAAATAGACAAGAAATTAGACTCTTTTGAAAACAAATGACTAAGGAAAATACTCGGCATCACGTGGAACGAATTTAAGAATAATGCAGAGATAAGACAGATGACTGAACAACAACCAGTCTCATGTGTGATCAGGAAAAGGAGATGGACATATGTTGGTCACTTGATGAGAAGAAATGATCAGAGAATCCCAAAACAAGCTATCAAGTGGAACACAAAAGGCCAAAGAAAAAGAGGCAGACCACGTGAAACTCTGAAGAGGTCATTGTTAAGAGAGGCCAAATTAACAGGCATATAATCCCTTGATGAGGTTGAAAGATTCGCCGAAGACAGGAAAAATTGGAGAACTACTTTGCGAACCCTAAGTGACGTTTAACGGCACGGGAAGGATATAAGATAAGATATAAGATAAGATACAGAAAATGTTTGCATACATTTTTGTTTAATATATTTTTAGATCTCTCATCAAACACTTTGACATACACGACACCACTACTCCGAAAACTGGTACAAAGGAATACATCAGTTGGCTCATAGATACTGTATGATATCCACACGAAAACTTGTACAAAGTGATTATCAGTTACCAAACACAGATATAGACCATATGTAGTGTAAATCAATAATTCACCCACAGGTATCAAATTATAACAAGACACTCGGTCTGCTGAACTATAACAGAATGAGAAATCAGTACATTAAAAACAATCTGGAATTTGATATACCAAAGTGCCTAACATGTTTAAAATATTTGAGATTTTTTTCATGAGTTTTCCACTCAAGAGAAACGGAGACAGCTCAGAAGGTTAGGACAAATGCAGTTTAGAAAATAAGTTGTGAGAGGACACAGAAAGTTTAAAAGAATGATTTTTTTTTATTAAGCATGTAACTTACACACGAATGATAAAAAAAAATTGAGGGTGTGGGATTGAAATATTTGTTACACAGTACATTATCTTATCTTTATTTCTTCATTATGACAGGGTTAAAATAAATTATCCTTTACATTTCTTATCGGATATTACAAAATTCCAGTTATTTTATGCCAAGCTCTAGGAAAGTTACACAACTTCGCATAATTGGATGTTAATGTTAGTCAGCTGGTTTGATTTTTATATTATAACACAATATTTTTCTATATATTTTCGTGAACGAAATATTTTTCAGAAGTAAAGTCTTTTCTGATAGAAGACAGCATGAATCCGTATTCAGAAACCTGACGATTTTGCACTGATTCTGAAAAAAAAAATTATCAGATATTACAAACTAACAATGTAGCGGTAATCAGACTTCATGATACCTAAAATGATAAAACTCTCGGCTTAAATATGTTACAAACGATCTATACGAAACCACTTGGGAAACTCACAAGATGAGCACAGCTCTAAAGTGACTTAAGTATATGTTCACAAGAGTGTAGGTCTTTGCGAAATATGCTCAAATGAACATAACGCTTCAAAAAACATTTCAATTTCAGTTAACAATCATATTTTCATATTTTCATTTATTTTCTATTAATTTTGGAATATGATAATGTATGTGATATGTTTGACTTTACTGAAAATATCTGTGTCGATGTCATATTTTGTGCCTAGATTTTAAAAAATAGATCTTGTAGAACATAAAGCATCCAATAATTCTCTACATCCACGCATGCAGATCAACCACATCTATTGTGAATGGTGCTGAATTGTGTTTTTGAAAATGTTACTTTCGAAATGTAAAAGTGGTGGAAGCAAGTATTAGCAAGTAACAGTACTACAAAAACTCTGTGTGTGAACACAGTTCTATATTTTCCTCACCACGATGTGGTTCACTAGGAGCCATGTCCGTGAATGGGTAAAGTAATTTTTGGGTTGTCGCCCATTCAAAGGTTCCTCCACGGAAACTTGCATTACCACCAGTCCAGACAGGATAAATTTTAAGAATGGAATTTAGAGAATCAAGAAATAGCATAAGCATAATGAATTGAAATTACTAAGTTTTGTTCTTTCTATTCTTTCTGTTCTCTTTCACTTTCTCTTTTCACACAGCCAAGTTAGTACATCAAATTCTTTCTCGGCATGTCCTGCCTTATCTATGGAACCTGTTTAAATTTAGCCCAAAGTGCAGCCAACGCGTGAACAGCATATGTCTTCCAAAACCTAGACTTGATCTTTACAAGAAAAGCTTTAGCTATTCTGCTGCTCATCTTTGGAATACCCTCCCATCCTATATAAAAAATATAAATTATACTCCCTCCTACAACTACAAGCTTTCCCAATATCTATTTGATGTCGACTACATGCCTCCATGAATTATAAAACTTAAAAGTTATCTTAAACTGCTCTTACAGACACCGAATACAATTAATTGTTTTCTGAATAATCCCCAAAATTTTGTTTAGCAGATGGTCATTTATAATGTATGTAGTTACTTCTGTAATGAGTGAATGTTTAAGAGCGAAACGTAAATGTTATATTTTATTTTATGTCTCTCAGCTTCAGTGTTTGTTATGTTTGTTATATGAGCAGCATATTTGTAGAATGTCTGGAATAGAGTGAAAGATGTAAGATAAAGGGCAGAATGTCAGACGGGGCTGCGTGCCCAATTCATAACCCTTTTGAAATAAAGATCAATCAATCAATCAATCAATCTCTCTTTTCTATTTTTCTCTCAGTTTATTAAAATACCTCTTTATTTTATTTGAAATAAGATGTAGGGTAACAAGTATACACTGTTTATTTTTATAATGAGAAATGTATACACTTTGTGGAGTGTTTATAGACATGAGACAATCTCATTCAACTCTGCTGTGAATGATCATTGATTTTTTACTCTTTATAGTGACGTTTGGTCATTAAAATTTTTCTGCCAAAAGAATCTGATGATTTTTACTTCCTCGTGATCAATCAATTCCTTCACAAAAACATTTTCTTGAGAAGTTTCAATTTCAACAAGTTTTGCTCCATATGCTCTGCACGTCGCCTGTAAAAAACAATAACATTATAAAAATTAATACATATAACATTATCGTTAAAAGAGTGCAGAAAGTGATGCAAATAGCATGGAAGACGAAATAATACTTGATGATGTCTGTTTTTATACAAGTAAACGTAAATGCTTTTAAGTTCTTGTATCACTTATCTTTGATTTAATCATAAAAAATAATTTCAACAAATATTTCTAGTGTAGACAGTCATTTCGTATTCTACAGACACTATAGTACAGGACATCTTAACTAACTAGGATTATTCATATCCGTTAGGGGAACGGGAACTAAATGATGGGAGATAAAGGATTAGATCTGCATAAAAAGTTTTTAAAATTGTTGTTAAGAGTTTCATTTCGTCTGTTCTGTCCTTAGCTATCAATAACTAAATTTTAAAAGAAAGGTATTCGCACCACACATACTTTCATGTGCAGAAGGTGATAGAAATACGGCCTAAAACCGTATGCCCAATATGCCTTAACAGCATGGAAACGGGAATTTTACTTTCACCTTTACTTTTAACTATTTCAGTCAGTCAGTCACTTGCATGTCCCTTGCCGAACTTTTCCTCCCTGACAGCTCTTCTGTAGACCTCTCGGTTGTGAGCAGGATGCCCTGCTGCTAATGCATCCATTTGCAGATCATCAACGATGTCTTGCAGCCATCTTTGTTTTGGTATTACTCTCTTTCTTTTTCCCATTATGTACCCTTCCAAGATGGGCTTCTCTAAATTATCATGACGTGTCCAAAATATTTAAATTTTCTCTTTTTAAATCCTCTTTACGAGCCAACCTTCTTCAGTATTAAGTTCTTGTAGTATGGATATACTTGTTCTTTTTTGTGTCCATGATATTTGAAAAACTCTTCTGTAGCATTTACATTCAAAGGCAATTATCTGTTTCTCAGATGTTTTGTTAAATGTCCAGGTCTCACAGGCATATGTTGCGATGTGAAAGATGCATCCCCTTAAAAATCTTATTTTTGTAGTTTTGTCTGTTCCTCTCCACAGCTTCTTTGGTTGTTTTACTTTCTGAAGAGCGATAGATGTTCTCGTTTTAATTTCCCTCATTGTATCTCCATTATTAGTTAGTAGTGATCCAAGATATTGAAAACTCTCCGCTTCTTCCAATTTTTCCTCATTGATAAATATTTCAGCTGCCTTGTTTGTTTTGTCAGTTGTCATCAATTTAGTTTTCTTCACATTAAGACAGAGGTTTTGCTCTTCACTATTCTTACGGACTAACATAATTATTTTTTCTATTCCTTTTTGTGTTGTGGACAGTAATATTATGCCATTAGCATATATGTAATGCCATATCAATTGGAGGTTATGAAATACCAGAGATTAAACAGAGAAAACTTAAATATTTTGGAACAATCGTGTAGTGTTTCCTGTTTTCACTTTACTGTAGGAAATCTAATTACTGTCCAGGAATGGTTGATTGCGACCGATCTCGCTCATCAGTTGCTCCCTTTTTTCAGTTATTGAAAAATAAAAGAACCAAGAAAACATTGACGGAACTATACCTATACCTGGTCGGGGTGGATTATGAAATAAAAGTGTGTGTGAATGTGAATTTAATTATTCTGTTTGTATGGATGATCCAGACATGCAGTGTGGGATAGATACATACTAACAAATAGATATACAGACAGATGTTTAAGATACATTAGTGAATTACTGCTAATAAAATAATAGAAAATAAATCTACTAAAACATTTCTTTTCCAATATACAATACCAGAAAAAAAACGTCAATATTTGGTGCGAATAAGACGAGAATACATTACACTGAGAAGAAATATTGAAATGCAGTGAACCGCTGAATTGTATTAAACAGACCTGAAGGAACTAGAAACACAACAGGCAGACATAGAGACAGGCCAGAACTATCAAGACAGCAATGCGTACAACTGCTACTTGTAGCAAACTATAGTTTTCTAAAGATCTAGGAAAGCGTTTAAAAGTTTTACTCATGATAGTAGATTTTACACTTTGTCTATCTCAGCGCGTGTTCAATAGCTGTCTTTACCATACAAAAAAGGACTAAAACAGACAACTGACTGACAACTCTATTTCAGCAAATGTAGCTAATACATTAAAGTATGAATACAAATAAAAGTGAACGAAAGAAAATTGTAATGATGTGATCTCATTTAAGCAACTTGTAGTGGCACTTTTCGTGGTAGAAAAGTTATGAAGTTGTTGGATGTTTAGTTTTCAAGAACATGCCAAAAGTTATTTTGCTGAACGGCTTCTCTTATGGATGTCTCTATCAATTTTCGATTTGCATAATTGATCGCACAAACAGGTAACAATGTTTCGTTTGTGAAATATCTACCGGCGTCCTTTACTCTAGTAATAACATATAAATTACAAATTATGATTATGAAATTTCCCTTCCTAACTTGAAAATGAGAAAGATCGAGCCATGTTTTGATTTATTTTCACACTACTCTTTAATATGCCAGACTTTCGAGGGCCTGAGAGGCATATAGAAGGGAGAAACACGGACAGACAAGGAAAGAAAAGGAGGAGACAGGCGGAGAGAAGATAGTCGGTTATAAAGATAGATAGATAGATAGATAGATAGATAGATAGATAGATAGATAGATAGATAGATAGATAGATAGATAGATAGATAGATAGATAGATAGATAGATAGATAGATAGATAGATAGATAGATAGATAGACAAGGTGAAACATAATGAAATTATTAAAATGCTTGAAGACATCAATATAGACGGCAAAGACCTGAGGATTGTAAAACATCTATACTGGCAGCAAGAAGCAGCAGTTCGAGTTGAAAATAGAATTTGAAAATATCAACCTATAAAACAAGGGGTGCGACAAGGACGTGTACTATCGCCAGACCTTTTTTCTCTGTATAGCGAGAATATTCTAAGAACAATCATCACAGAACCAGGCATAAAAATTGGAGAATACAATATTAACAACCTTCGGTATGCTGACGACACAGTACTGATAGCTGAGAACCAACAAGACCTGCAAAATCTTTTGGATAAAGTCGCCAAAGAAAGTGAACAGAAAGGCCTTACTTTGAACATAAAAAAGACAGAGACTATGGTTATATCTAAGAAACAGAATCCACCAGCATGCAGTATTAAATTAAACGGAACTATTCTAAAACATGTGCAGAAATTCAAATACCTTGGAGCAGTAATAACTTCAGATGAGAAATGTAGAACAGAAATTAGGAACAGAATAGACCAAGCAAATACTGCATTTCAGAGAATGAGAAACATATTAGCTAACACATCTTTATCAATGAATGTTAGAAAACGAGTCCTAAAATGCTATATTGAACCTATGTTGTTATATGGAAGTGAATCATGGACAATAGGCAAGTCTGCACAAAAATCATTGGAAGCAGCAGAAATGTGGTTTATTAGAAGAATGTTGCGAATCCCCTGGACAGCAAAAATAACTAATGAAGAATGTATGAGAAGAGCTGGAGAGACAAAAAAAACTTGTCAAAAAGATAAGAGAGAGAAAATGTACTTTCATAGGACATGCAATGAGAAGAGGGGGCATTGAAAATATTATAGCAACAGGAAAACTAGAAGGAAGAAGATCAAGAGGAAGACCAAGAGAAATGATACTGGACAGTCTGACGGGATGGTGTGAGAGGAGATCACCAACTGATCTGATGGCCTGTATGAAGGATCGGGTACTCTGGTGAAGCATAATAGCCAACGCCAGTCGGCACGTCACCTGATGATGATGATGAGATTAGTACTTATATGAAACTAATTTCTAGTAAAACTGGCATGGCAAATCAAGTGAACATGAGACAGGTAAAACAACGAAACTAGATATGAGAGATTTTAAGTGTAACAATAGAAATCTATGAGTGTTAGATGGGATCATCAGCCAACTAAATTCACTTTATTCGACTCATCGTTAAGATTGAGTTTATTTTCCCAGTGACACTAACAAGATGATTAAATTGAAAGACGGAAAAATACTACGTTCGTCAGAGTAGCCACAGAGTTCTTTGAATATTTAAGAGAAATAAAGAAAGAGCATCTTTGATCTTAGAAAACGGTCAATAAAAGAACCACAACGTAATATAAAAAAGGGCAAAGTTATAAAACACTAATCCAAACTGGAATAGTTCTAAGGACATATAAAGCGATATCACCAGGATACCAAGAAATATAAAATGATATATAAGTGAAAAAAATTCATTAATTTTATTATAGTTCTACATTTATTTATCTGACCGTTTTGATGGGGATAATAATAATCTGTTAATTATAATGTTGCTTGTAATGTATTTTTACGGTTTTGTTGAAGGGGATTACACAACTACACACTGACACCTTACACAAATGAAAAGAAAACACAGTTAAACAATACTTCAAATAGACATACGTCTATATCGTTAAAATCATTATTTTACATAACTAGCAATATCAAACAAAGGATCGTCAATTTATATGTTATTCATCTTCCCATGTACAAAATCATATAAAATCGCTAATCTTCATCATTAAATAATCTGATGTATTATAATGAACTAACTCGTAATAATTATTGGAATATTCATATTAATAAAATTATATATATATATATATATATATATATATATATATAAATGAACGTGTGTGTGTATGTATGTTAGAGCATCACGCTGGAACGCCTATAGCAATTTCAACCAAACTTGACACACATATTACTTACAATCTGTACAGTGCACCGTGGGGGTTAGATCATCCCTAGAATACCCCTATGGGTATCCCCACACTAGGGGTCGCGGTGACATGTAAAAATAATCGAAAATTAACGATATTGGTGTCGAATCCACAAATTTCGGTGTCGCAGAGATGAATAGTGACACTCCCGATGCCATTTAAGTCCAAGCTTAGCCCCAATCGGCATGTGATCCTAGAGGTGGGGGTTGGATGTGGTGAGTAGTGGTGACATGTACAAATATTCGAAAACGACCGATATTAGTGTCCAATCCATAGTTTTTGGGGTCGCTGAGATGAATAGTGACGTTGCCGATATCGTTTAAGCCCACGTTCAGCCTCCAATAGGCATGGGGTCCTAGGAAAAAAACAAAGAATAGAAAAAAACAACTGTTCTGAAAAGATCCAACGACTTTTTGGCGCTAAAAATATTTTTTAGGGCTGAGCACTAAAATCAAAGTTTTACATACCTGAAATGTGCCAGAATCCAATGCAGAATGTTTATACCGGAACCGAAACATCGATAATTGCGGATGATTTTGGTATCCAATAAATCTAACAGGTCTACAGATGTGAAAAACAAATTTAGTAAGCTAGGTCTAGTCGGTCAGTATGACCATTCTACCAACCAACCTCGAAAAAAGTAGAAAAAACTACACTGAAATCGATCCACTTCTTGATTTCCTTTCATCTCCGGCATTACCGGATGCTAAACTAGCTAAACTTTGGCCTAGAAGAGTTCTGTTTGGCTAAATGAAAAGTTGCATCGAGTTTTCAACGAAACAAATCAGAAGCCTTATAGGGTGGCCCGGGACAAAGTGTCAGGACAGCAACTACCTTAAAGGGCGGCGCGGTATCGAATGAGTTTAAGCCCAAGTTTAGTCGAATAGAAGAAATAGAACTCTGTAGAACCGTCTAGACTCTGTAAAACCTTCTAGAAAGTTGTGGAAATGAATAGAACATTGCAGAACCTTCTAGAGGATTCATCATCATCATCAGGTGCCGTGCCGACTGGCGTTGGCTATTATGCTTCTCCAGAGTACCCGATCCTTCATACAGGCCATCAGATCAGTTGGTGATCTCCTCTCACACCATCCCGTCAGACTGTCCAGTATCATTTCTCTTGGTCTTCCTCTTGATCTTCTTCCTTCTATTTTTCCTGTTGTTATAACATTTTCAATGCCCCCTCTTCTCATTGCATGTCCTATGAAAGTACATTTTCTCTCTCTTATTTTTTTACAAGATTTTTTGTCTCTCCACCTCTTCTCATACATTCTTGATTAGTTATTTTTGCTGTCCAGGGGATTCGCAACATTCTTCTAATAAACCACATTTCTGCTGCTTCCAATGATTTTTGTGCAGACTTGCCTATTGTCCATGATTCACTTCCATATAACAAGATAGTTCAATATAGCATTTTAGGACTCGTTTTCTAACATTCATTGATAAAGATGTGTTAGCTAATATGTTTCTCACTCTCTGAAATGCAGTATTTGCTTGGCCTATTCTGTTACTAATTTCTGTTCTGCATTTCCCACCTGAAGTTATTACTGCTCCAAGGTATTTGAGAGGATTGCAGAAATGAATAGATCGTTGTAGAACCGTCTAGAAAGTTGTGGAAATGAACAGAACTTTGTTGACTGTGATAAATAAATACCCTTGCAACGCCGGGTAAACAGCTAGTTAATGTATAAGTATACAGCGATACACGAAGCACTGCAGTAAATCTGTAATAAAGCTGTTTCTACTTTTTCCTAGTGTATAAATTTTCATATTCATAAATTTCAGCAATACGTATTTTATGTGTACACATAAGGTATCATTGCACATTACCAAAAACTCTAATTCTTAATTAGATAAATATGTTACACTAGAATTATAATTTTTCATGTATCCTAAGTAGCACAATCACTAACAAAATACGTGGATCGGGATTGATCGAGGGAGCCCACAGTACACCCTGCATTCATCCACAATTCATAATAACAACCCATACTAACATAACACATATTGGTTCTCATCCGAGGAATAAAATCCAGACCAATTAAATTTATATCATCTTTTCTTTATATACCTGGCCAGAGACGGCCTCCCAGAATTGCACACTTCCGGTACTAGCCTGTCTCTGACCATTGTTCCTATGCTCTAGGGTTGCTAACCAACCCAGGTAACTACTGCTTATTAATTCCCTACACCACCCCCCCCCCTCGTTTTGTTTACAAAATTTTTGTGTATGGAAATACAAAAAAATTACATAAACATTGCACTATTACTATATATCTATATATTACTATATTAGGCGTGTCTCTTTTTCAGTTTCCAGCTATTTCAGCTGGTGAGTTGTGTATCAGTTGAAAGTTTAATATACAGAGTGTGTAGTATTTAAAAGTGTAGTTACTTCAGTAGTAAGTGTAATAATAGGAATTACGTTCAAACCAATAATAGTAGACACAAATATAAAATGACCCCACTTACCGAAAAATGGTTACATAAAGAAGGACTTCGAATAGGCCATCTGAATGTATATCACCTATTAGATAAAATTTCTGAAGTAACCCACATATTAAATCAAAATTTCCACATTTTTGGCTTCTCTGAAAGCCGTTTAAATAGGAACATAACCGATGAAGATATTAGAATTAACGGTTTTAACCTGATCCGGCGTGACCCAACTAGAAAACTAGAAAAAGGTCTAGTAATGTATGTCTCCACAACTCTCCAGTTTAGTCGTAGAGAAGACCTGAATCATCGGAGGTAGAGTGTATTTGGGTGGAAGTTAAATTGGCAAACCAGAGTCCATTAGTTATTGGACTTTTGTACCGTAATCCAAATACATCATCCCTGTGGTATGATCACTTCACGACTATGATGGATGAGGTTTCAACCTTTAAGTCCAAAGATATTAGCATTCTTAGAGATTTCAACATAGATCTAACATAATCAAATCCAACTTGGAGCAATATTATATTATCCTACAATTTTTCCCAAAAATTGTCACCAAACCTACTAAAGTAACAGAAGTATCATCCACATTATTAGATCACATATATGTAGCCCACCCAGAAAACATCATTGAATGTAACGTCCCTCATACTTCGTTAAGTGATCATTACCCAGTCTGCTGTACGTGGACAGAAAGGGATATAAACTTCCTAAACACAATCAGACAGTGATGAAATTTAGAAGCTTCAAAAAATTTAACTTAGAATTATTTCTTAATGATTTGCAAGCATCTTCATTTACACACGTGTACCAACTAACTGAACCTGATGTTGGCTAAAGATCTTCAGAGATATATTAGACAAACATGTCCCCATGAAAGAGGTGAGAGTAAAACACCAGACGAGGTCACCTTGGGTAACACCTGAAATATTAAATGCCATGAGAGAACGTGACCGGGCGCACAAAATCAAGGAATTTAGGACCTACCGTTCACTCAGAAACAAAGTTCAATATTTAATAAGACAAGAGAAAATAGATTACTTTAGGAATCTAGTACAGAATAAATCAGACTGTAAATCAATTTGGAAAGCCATAAATATCCTATAAAATAAAAGAAAAGAAAAGAATTTCATTTTAAAGCCAGCAATAACGCATACACTAGCGCACATATTAGTACTCATTTCAGAGAAGAAATCATCGTTCTTAAATCATCAACACCAACTCCTGTATGCGAATTACATGAACTACAATCATTCCTGGATAGCAGATGTACTAAACTTAAACAGTTACACATTCAATTCTTAACAGTCAGTGACGTTAACAGTTATCTCTTAAAGTTAAAAAATACAGCTGGGCTTGATGATATTAGCAATAAGATCTTACGTTATGATTCACCTGTCATTTCACATACACGAATATACATTTACAACCAGTGCATTGCAAAATGTATTTCCCCGAGGTTTTTAAAACTGCTAAAGTGTATCCTCTCTTTAAATCTGACTCATCCAGCAATCTTTCCAACTATAGACCAATATCCATGCTATCGTCCTTATCAAAACCACTCGAAAAACACATATACAAAATCAAAACCACTCGAAAAACACATATACAAAATCAAAACCACTCGAAAAACACATATACAAAATAAGACTACGACACATACAACAGAACAATTTATTCATAGACAGTCAGTCAGGCTTTACAACCAAACATTCCTGCCACACAGCTCTCACCGAAATGATATTAAAAACTGGTTAGCAAACATAAATGACGACAGATTATGTGGTTCCATATTTGTCGACTTTAAAAAAGCATTTGATATGACTGACCATGATATTCTTGTAAAGAAATAAAGACTTATAGACTGCACCCTGACCTAATAAAATTAATTGCATCATTTCTTTCAGATAGACAACAGGTAGTATTCTTCAACAATTCTCTATCAAATTCTGCTATAGTTGACACCGGTGTTCCGCAGGGTTCTATTCTAGGCCCGTTGCTCTTTGCTATCTATATCAATGATCTTCCACTTCATCCTAAACACTCTTCTTGTGACCTTTTTGCCGATGATTGCACAGTCTACACCAGTGACTATGACCGTATTAACCTTGAATCAACTCTTCAGGTCGAGTTAGACAATCTAATTATATGGAGCAACAACAATGGCATGATTATAAATACCGATAAAACAAAATCAATGCTCATAACAACAAGACAGAAACTACAAAACGCAACAAAAACAATACGTCGGTTCTGTACTGAAACATCACAGATAGAAAACGTTAGCGAGCACAAAACACTAGGTCTTATTATTGACCAACATCTGACCTGAAACTCTCATGTGCAATGTCTAACAAAACTCATCGCGCAAAAAGTATACCAGTTGGCCAAAATCAATCACTTCATCGATTAAGACACAAGGAAGATATACTACATATCACATATACAAACATGTTTAGACTATTGCTCAACAATCTGGAATGGTTGCTCAGTGTCAAATACAAAGAGGCTATACTCACTTCATAAGCGAGCAGTAAAGCTAATTAGTGACAAAGATCAAGCTCAAACAACTAACGAGCACAAACGTATGAAAATACTGCCTCTTCAACAAAGCCAAGTTGGTACATCACATTATTTCACGGCATGCTCCACCTTATCTATGGATTTCGAAAAGGGAGAAGCTGTCTCGGCCAGATCTTTACTCTAAGAATAATACATGAAGAGCATATTGAAAAGCAGAAACCATTAATACTGAACTTCATAGACTTTAAAAAGGCATTTGATAGCATAGACAGAGATTCATTGTGGAGAATTTTAAATCTATATGGAATACCATCTAAAACTGTCACCATTATTAAGGACTTCTACAATGGATATGGTTATGCAGTCAAGACAGAAGAAGGGATGAGTGATTGGTTCCAGATTGAAACAGGTGTGAAACAAGGATGTATACTGTCTCCTTTACTTTTTGGGATTACAATAGACTTCATAATGAAATAAATGCTGCACAGGCAACACAGGTATTGACTGGGTACATGGGACCCAAGTAGACCTTGATTTTGCTAATGACATAACTCTTATTAGTAATAATGTGAATTCCATGCAAGAAAAAACAGATAGCCTATCTTCACTGGCTAGCAAAATAGGACTTGAAATTAACAAGGACAAACAAAAATAATGAAATTCCCCATTAATGGAAAAATTCACGTAGAAGGAACAGATATTGAAGTAGTCAATCAATTTGCATACATTGACAGCTACATAGACCAGGATGGTGACACCAGAAAGGAAGTTACAATTGCAAAAGCAGCATCGATCTTCAAGAATCTTGAGAACATATAGCATTCAAATGTTATACGCAGAAAAAAAAGTTAAGACTATTGAATTCAAATGTAATATCCACCCTCATTTATACATGCGAAAGCTGGAAAACAACTAAAGAAATAGACAAGAAATTAGACTCTTTTGAAAACAAATGACTAAGGAAAATACTCGGCATCAAGTGGAACGAATTAAAGAACAATGCAGAGATAAGACAGATGACTGAACAACACCCAGTCTCATAGGTGATCAGAAAAATGAGATGGACATATGTTGGTCACTTGATGAGAAGAAATGATCAGAGAATCCCAAAACAAGCTATCAAGTGGAACACAAAAGGCCAAAGAAAAAAAAAGGCAGACCTCGTGAAACTCTGAAGAGGACATTGTTAAGAGAGGAAATTAACAGGCATATAATCCCTTAATGAGGTTGAAAGACTCGCCGAAGACAGGACAAACTGGCGAACTACCTTGCGAGCCCTATGTGACGTTTAACGCCTCGGGAAAGATTAATTGTCTGTAATTTATATATAAGATGTAATATATGTATTTTTATTCTTGGTATTTTTTATCTTTATAGGTAGATGAACGGTTGAAGATTACACATATTTACACATTCGCAACAAAACCAATGAAGGAAAACAGAGGCATTCAATAAATTTCTTCAAATAATTATAAATCGTATATTGACATAAGTCATAAATTTACACAGTTAGCAAAATCAGCAAATGAATCATAAATTTATACTGTTATGCATCAGCTATATCGTTAACAACATAATCATTAAAATGATTTTCCTTAAAATATTCAGATTCCTAGAATATCTTGATCGACAGTGGAACTTCTAACAAATAAATTTTAACCCCTTGTACATAATCATGCACAATCTCTAATCCTCATCATTAAATGATTGAGTATCTGATGTATTATAAAGAACTAACTGGTAGTAATTGTTGCAATATTCATATTCAAAAATTTCGGCTATACGTATTTTATGTGCACCCATGAGCTGTCATTGCACATTACCAAAGGCCTCTAATTCTTAATTAGATAAATATGTTACTCTAGAATTACAATTATTCATGTATCCTACATAACACAATCACTAACAAAACATTTACCTAAGTGGATCGGGATTGATCAAGGGAGCCTACAGCATAGCTTGCATTCATCCACATAACATAATAACAACCCATACTAACCTAACATATTGGTTCTCATACGACAAAAAAATTTCTCATTTGCCTTGAACAATAACATGGCTTCCCAGATCGCTGACCTCATACGTGCCCAGCTTACAAAATCCCGATCTATTATCTTTTCTTTATACCTGGCCAGAGACGGTCTCCCAGAATTGCACGCTTCCGATAATAGCCTGTCTCTGACCATTATATCTATGCTCTAGGGTTGCCAACCAACCCAGGTAACTATTGTTTGTCTAGTCCCTACACTGTCAGAGAAAACTGTCTTGGAAGGGTGCATAATTGGAAAAAGAAAGAGAGGAAGACCAAGGCGAAGATGGCTACAAGACATCGTTGCTGATCTGCAAATGAATGCATCAGCAGCAGGCCATCTTGCTCACAACCGAGAGGCCTACAGGAGTGCTGTTAGGGAGGCAAAGTTCCGCAAGGGACATGCAAATGAACGAATGAATGAACACTGTCAGAGAAATAAAACGAAGAAATTATAATAGAATTTGCAGAACTAGTTAAACTATAATAAAAAAGACTATCACAATTCTTGGGTACTACATGAGATGAAATAAGTTAGACAGTCAGTGGTAGTCAGTGATAGTCAGTGTCTAAGGCTGTGAAGTGCTGTGAACAAAAATTCTACTTCGTGAGCTAAAAGAGCTACTAGCATTAAAGTTGGGCGCTAATCAATAACAGATTTAATAGTTATATCGCATACTCTTTCCGCGAACCAAAGGTTAAGAATTTGTGAACCAGAACATGATAGTTGAGATCTATGCTGACAGAAACTGGAAAGCTCAGTGGCAGAAAGATGAGGCTGAGAAAATGAAAATATCTGAATGGGTCAATAAAATACACAAAAAAACTGAGTACAGATCAGATCCATCAGCTGAAAAGACGCCATAGACAGGTAATGATTTAGTTACCCGCGTCATAGTTGACATAACACGTACATATTTGGGGGGGGGGCAGTACGCTTATAACGTGTATAAATTTTAATATTTAATTGTATTGCCTGGACTAATGTATCTGTATTATAAGAACTTAATATTGAAGAAGGCTGACTAGTAAAGAAGATAAAACAGAGAAAAGTTAAATATTTTGGACATATTAAACGTCATGAGAATTTAGAGAAGAGAGTCTTGGAAGGGTACATAATAAGGGGAAAAGGAAAGAAAGGAAGACCAAGGCGAAGATGGCTACAAGACATCGTTGATAATCTGCGAATGGAGTCATCAACAGCAGGGCATCTTGCTTATAACTGAGATGCATACAGGAGAGCTGTTAGGGAGGCAAAGATCCGCAGGGACATGCAAATGACAGAAATATTCAGACTAGCTTCTCGTGGTAAAGTAAATAAATTTGAGTGACCTTGTAACGGCCTTGCTGTAGTTACATTATGTTGCTCACTAGATGAACTAATAGAGTCGAACTCGATTAATGTCAAATCGACGGGGCCGTCAAAATATGGTGACATTAAGCGGAGTTGAAATTAACGGGAACCATTTCAAGGATTCTAACTGCCCCAGTATATGCATGCCCATCATTTGCTACAGTAAACACATAACAAAGAGATAAAGTTGTCATTATCGGAAACAAAATGTATTAATCACAAAATACAGTAAATCTTACTTATTAAATTACAGAATCTCTCTCTCTCTGAACCTTAAGTGCCCAGGGCACATGGGGCTTCCGCAAGGGTTTTCCACAAATGCCTGTCCTTCGCCTTTTTTTCTGCTCTTGCCCAGGTGAGCCCTCTATTGCTCAACATCCTTTCTGTTGTTCTTCTCCATGTCTCTTTTGGTCTACCCTTGCTTCTGCTCCCCTGTGGTGTCCATCTTAGTGCTATTTTTGGTAGTGAGTTGTCAGTCATTCGGAGCACATGTCCCAACCATCGCCAGCGTCTTTCCTCAATAATTGTTGTCAGTGGTTTCATCTGCATTTCTGCCAATAAGATGTTATTTCTTATGGTGTTTGGCCAAAATATTTTTTTAATTCTACGTAAACATTTAGTCTGGAAAGAATTCAACTTGTTTTCTATGGTTTTGGTGATTTTCCAGCATTCACTTCCATAGAGTAGTACACTTAGAACATTACTCTTAAACATCCTGATTTTCATATTTATGCTTAGTTTATTTGATTTCCATATATTCTGTAGCATTGCAAAAGCCTGGTTTGCTCTAGTAAGTCTGCTGTTGATGTCCTCTGTGCTGTCTCCATTTTCTACTACTCTGCTGCCAAGGTATACAAATTCGTTGACCTCCTCCACTAACTTGTTATCTACTCTGAGTACATTTCTGTTGTTCACATTTTGCTTCATTAACTTTGTCTTTCCTACGTTGATCTTTAGTCCTATGTTGTTTGCATTCTGGGTTAACTTGTTTATTTTATCTTGCATATCTTTGTGACTGCTTGATAATAGACAAATGTCGTCCGCAAAGTCAAGGTCCTCCAGCACTGTGTCAAGGGTCCATTGTAATCCTCTGCGTTTGTCTGATGTTGCCTCCTTCATTAACCAGTCTACTGCCAAGATAAATAATGTTGGTGATAGTACACATCCCTGTTTCACTCCTGTTTGTACCCTAAAGCTGCTGGAGGTATGTTCTCCACAGATAACTTTGCACTGAAAACCCTCGTATAGGGCTTTGATTACATTAACTATTTTATGGGGGAGGCCATGCCATCTTAGGATTTTCCACAGTGCATCTCTGTTGACACTGTCAAAGGCTTTCTCAAAATCTATGAATAATGCATATGTTGTGCTATGCCACTCATTTGCCTGTTCTAATATTTGTCTAAGTACAAATATATGATCTATGCATGATCTTCCTTTCCTAAATCCTGCCTGCTCTTTCCGAAGTTTTTCCTCAAGTGTTGGTACAATTCTGTTGATGATTATTCTGCAAAATACTTTACTAGTGAGTGGCAGTAGGGTAATGCCTCTCCAGTTCCCGCAATCTCTGAGGTCACCCTTCTTTGGTAGTTTTACTATAAGACCAGTTTTCCACTCCTCTGGGGCTTTTTCTAGATCCCAAATTTGTTGTAATATCCGGCAAAGTTGTTTTGGTGTTTCTGTTTCTTCTGCTTTCAACATCTCAGCAGTCACTTCATCTTCACCTGGTGCCCTGTCTGATTTTAGCATCTTTATCGCCTCTTTTACTTCATTTATTGTTATTGGTCCTGTATTGATGTTTAGTTCCGCTTTTGCTTCAGGTATATCTATTGCTTGTGCTGCTTGTGTTCTGTTTAGTAGGGTGTTAAAGTGTTCCCTCCATCTTTCAATTTTTTCTCTTTCTCCACTGACCAGTTGTCCATTTTGTGTTCTTACTGCACTTTCACATCTCGTATTGAAGTTACCTGTCATCTGCTTTGTGATTTTATATATGGTTTTCATATCATTTGTATATGCTGCTTTCTCTGCTGTCTCTGCTAAGTTGTCATAATACTGACGTTTATCTTGACGGCATGATTCCTTCACTTCTTTGTCTTAAAAAGCTACTAGCATTAAAGTTGGGCGCTAATCAATAACAGATTTAATAGTTATATCGCATACTCTTTCCGCGAACCAAAGGTTAAGAATTTGTGAACCAGAACATGATAGTTGAGATCTATGCTGACAGAAACTGGAAAGCTCAGTGGCAGAAAGATGAGGCTGAGAAAATGAAAATATCTGAATGGGTCAATAAAATACACAAAAAAACTGAGTACAGATCAGATCCATCAGCTGAAAAGACGCCATAGACAGATAATGATTTAGTTACCCGCGTCATAGTTGACATAACACGTACATATTTGGGGGGGGGGGGGCAGTACGCTTATAACGTGTATAAATTTTAATATTTAATTGTATTGCCTGGACTAATGTATCTGTATTATAAGAACTTAATATTGAAGAAGGCTGACTAGTAAAGAAGATAAAACAGAGAAAAGTTAAATATTTTGGACATATTAAACGTCATGAGAATTTAGAGAAGAGAGTCTTGGAAGGGTACATAATAAGGGGAAAAGGAAAGAAAGGAAGACCAAGGCGAAGATGGCTACAAGACATCGTTGATAATCTGCGAATGGAGTCATCAACAGCAGGGCATCTTGCTTATAACTGAGATGCATACAGGAGAGCTGTTAGGGAGGCAAAGATCCGCAGGGACATGCAAATGACAGAAATATTCAGACTAGCTTCTCGTGGTAAAGTAAATAAATTTGAGTGACCTTGTAACGGCCTTGCTGTAGTTACATTATGTTGCTCACTAGATGAACTAATAGAGTCGAACTCGATTAATGTCAAATCGACGGGGCCGTCAAAATATGGTAACATTAAGCGGAGTTGAAATTAACGGGAACCATTTCAAGGATTCTAACTGCCCCAGTATATGCATGCCCATCATTTGCTACAGTAAACACATAACAAAGAGATAAAGTTGTCATTATCGGAAACAAAATGTATTAATCACAAAATACAGTAAATCTTACTTATTAAATTACAGAATAGGTAACAATAAAATCGGAGAGCATTTGAGTTTTTAGCAGACGCAGTTAATAATGGCTGATTTTCCGTTGTGTAATGAAAACTATTCTATTAACCAAAAAGTCATTTAGAAACTCCCTACGTCATGTCAGACGTGAATGAACGAACGCACATTCTTGAACGCGCTTACAGACTAAGCATAAGAAATAGGTTTTGGTAGGCATCTGGTCCGTGACGGACTCACTGTCATCATCATCATACTATCTTCAACGTCGCTGTCTACCTTGCTTTTATTGCAACTAGCGACGATCTTTTTGATAGACTGCATTTCCATTGCTAGCAAGCCATCATCAGCTGAGGCATTCTTCTTTTTATCAAGTTTCAATACAGTTGAAAAGTCAATTACTTACTTCCACACACACACACATCGGTTGCAAAGAACAACAGCTCGCAGTTACAGGGAGTTCGTACAAGTACAAGTACTTCTTTAAGAGCGATAGGTGTCCTCCTTTTAATTTCTCTCATTGTAACTCCATTATTAGTTAGTAATGATCCAAGATATTTAAAACTCTGCACCTCTTCCTAATTTTCCTCATTTATACAATTTCAACTGGCTTATTTGTTTTGTCACTTGTCATCAATTTAGTTTTCTTCGCATAAAGATAGAGGTTTTGCTCTTCACTATTCTTACGGACTGGTATAATTAGTTTTTCCATTCCTTTTTGTGTTGTGGATAGTAATACCGTGTCATCAGCAAATCTAATCCCCGATATTTCATAATGCATGAATATAAAGGTTTAAATACGCTAACAATGTCTGTTATTTATGTTCGTTTATATCTTATTCTTATAAGCACGTGAAGATTAGAGATGCACAGACTAACACATTCACATATTACACGAATGAAAGAAGAAAAAAAAAGAATCAATACTACTTCTTCAAATACTCATAAACTTATATTGGTACTGATCATCAGTTTACATAGTTATTAAAATCACTCAACGGATCATCATTTTATATGTTGTTATTTATCAGCGTAAATATTTATGAACACAATTATTAAAACAATGTCCTTTAATATTTAAAGGCCCACGTCTCCTTCTAGCTACCAGCCATTGCCTTCTCTCTTTACTCCATAACCTCACCTATACGATAGCCACATATTAACCAGTAAATTCATAGCACCGTTATTATTACCCAGGCACTCCACAGATCTTCTGTTAGGGGTCTCACATTATCATTTAAAGACCTCACTGTACTGCATCACTCTCCTTGGGTTCAAGCCAGTGTAGTTTAGTCCTGGTAATATATTCTATTATGTTTTAAGCACATTATCTAAATTTCCAGTTTACACAGATCTTTATTATGTATGCATCTCCTCTATCAACTCCGAGACTCTACAATATAATTATTCTTTCCCCAGCTACTAAAGAACTGCTGTGCAATCACTGAACAGTCTCCAAAATCTAAGAGGAAGTACAGATCAATCAATAGTTTAATGAACTGAGAAACACAAAAATGGATGAAATAAATACAAAAATGTTTCATTTATGTCTGATGCATTTTTCTCAGTTCATTCAGTTTTTTTATAGCTGCTCTAGAGTTTTCTTATTTCGATTGCTGTGTATGTAAGAATTTCATATGAAAACCCAATAAACTGATTGTGCCCATTCTAGTCACATGTGAACATTTTAGTTGTGCGTGTGAAATACATATTTCCATTGTTATAACTGGGTTATCACTTGAAAGTTCATTGATTCATTTGTTGCTCGTGTAAGTGTGAGTTATCGTGCATGCATGGTCTTAACTGCTACACTGTCAACTAATCTAAAATATGTGTATATAGCTAAAGAGTGGTTACAAAAACAGGGACTCAGTTGGTCACTTAAACATTTACACTTGCTGTTGGTAACTTGCCGAGGAAACATCGAAATGAATCTGAATTTTCAGGTCTTTGAGCTATATAGAAATCATTTAATTAAAAACAATAGCGTTGAAAACATTAGAATAGATGGACATAAATAAATTCAAAACAATCACACTATAATATATTTAACAACACTAGTTACATACATTTCTACTGCAGTCCAAATTCAGTTGTTGCAGAGAAAACATGAAACACCAGAGACTATATGTACAGTATATGGTTGGAAATGAAACTTCCAAATACGATATACGCTAACTTCTGACTGGGTTTCCACACGTAAATCCAAATACAGTGGCATCGTGGTTAAATAAGCTATTGCTGTTATGTGCAACTTATCTCAAGTTGTCATTAATCAGTTAGTTGAAAAGAAGTTTCATCCAAATTAATAGAATACATATCTAGCCACAGATCATGATCTTCAAAAATGTATTAGACAAGTATTTGTCCATTAAAGAAAAAGTTAGGGTTAAAGATCAGACAATGTTTCAGTGGAAAACCAACGAAACAGTTGAAAGTCATGATGAAACAAGATTAGTTTCACAAAACAAGGACTTTAGATCACTATCTTTTACTCCGAAACAAAGTACAAGATTTAATTAGACAGGAAAAGAAAGTATATTATTGTTAAATATTCATGAATCCACTACACTGAACCAATAATCTAGTTAGTTATTTGGTTGGTTGATTGGTTGGTTAACAAAACGTTTAATTAGCTAGTTAGTTAACTACTCTACCTTGCATCCTGACAGTATCAACATGGACGTTAGAATCATGGACTGTGACCGAAACTACATAAAACAGGATCATATTTTTAGATGAATTGTTGTAGATGAACCCTCGGAATATCTTTTGAAGGAAAAGAGGAGGAACAAAATCAATTTAAAAGATCTGGTTCTACAAAGAAAACTGTCTGTTGAAGAGAATATAGTTCATCTTTTTCTCTTGTTTGTTTTTGTTCTGTCTTCCTTGGAACTGCAAGCCCCATTTCTCTGCAGCCGATATGGAGAAGGTGCGCAAGTACAACTACCAGACTGAAAGGAGACAAGTTTAAAGCGCCAGCTTGCAGTCCCAGAGTGAAGTTAAACAGTAGAAAAAGGTTGAGCGCTTTTCGGCAGGGTCCTCCAGTAAGTGGGCCATAGAGATCTCTGTCTCTCTGGCTAGGCTGAACTGGTTACTGGGAGCACCAATGGAGAGGACGGAAAGAGTGGCCGGCTAATCTTCTTCTAGTAATTATATATCTGTTGTCAGTCTTCTTCTTTTATTATCAGTCTCAGAATCTTACAGCTTTTATCGTGCTATTTTAAGCAATAACATAACGGTTATGAAAAATTTGTCTCTTGGTGTTGAATGAAAACTTTATCACATAGCAACAAAAAAGTAATAAAAGCAGTTATTATATGGTGATATTATTGTATCCATATGACATTAGTATTTTAATAGCACAGTTTTAAAACTTGTTGCTCATAGTTAATCATTCAATGGACGGACATTGAGAACATCACCAAAGAGGTCAAAAGAGTGTTAAATAGCTGGACGGCAAACTACGAATAGAAAGAACAAGACACCCTTACACCACTTTGACTTGGACACCTCAAGGGAAAAGAAAAAGGGGCGGGCCATTGGGAACATGAAGACGCACAATACAGAAGAACGAAGGGAAGCAGGAAAGACATGGTTTGAGGTATCCCAACATGCTCAAGACAGGGCTGTCCGGAGAACCTATATTGATGTTTTATGCTTCATTGGAAGTACAGATGACTGATGATGATGATGATGATGATGATGATGATGACAATGATGATGATGATGAATCATCTCTGTGTGCAAAACATGACAAATGGCTCACAGATATACAAATGAAGACAATTATGTGCGTCACACACTTGTTACTCCCTCTTAAAGTTACCCAGGCGTCCAAAATTAATGCTCTTTTTTCGTATATTTAATTAGCTATGATTTGGGAAACATACGGGCCCCGTATAGTCACACTTAACACTCTGTGTTACACTGTTACCTAATTCATTCATTCATTCCTTTGCATGTCCCTTGCGGAACTTTGCCTCCCAAACAGCACTCCTGTAGGCCTCTCGGTTGTGAGCAAGATGGCCTGCTGCTGTTACCTAATACGTACTCTTAAATGCAGGGATATACATCTTTGTTTTCCAGCATACTTTTTCATTATCATTTTTATAGTGTGTGACAGCCTATGTTATGCTTGCAGCTGACAGTGTAACTAAAGAAACACAAATTAATAAGTAGAAGACAAAAGAAAAAGAATCTTGTGCCATATTTTAAAAAGGGGGAAAAGTTTGTACCGGAAAATAGTTTGACAACTGACAAACTGTAACGATGCTAACTGTACAAACTCTGCAGCTTTTCACACTGTGGACTGAATTTTATCTGCACATTTCTGGAACTTGAAATTGTACATTTAATGCTTATTTTTCTGTTATATATTGTGAATGTCAATGTTTAATGTTTGATTGTGTGTTACATGTTTTGTAACTGCAGAGTTTAAACTTTGTAAACATATTATTTGAACAGTTCTTTCAAAATATCTGTTAAAACACGGTTTCCTTGTTTGAGTCTGAAACGAAAATCTGTTGACACTACAATAGCATATAAAACATAAAAAAGCCTTTATTTATATTTTTATTTTCCAAGCTAAATAATAATATGTAAACACTCTTCTGTTAATATTGTATCCATTGTCTTTAAACATATGGATTCAAACCTTTATACATATAAATGACTTGTTAACCATCAGCTTAAATGCAAAATTCCATAATGTGTGAGCAAGATGGCCTGCTGCTGATGCTTCCATTTGCAGATCATCAACAATGTTCCTCGGCCATCTTCGCCTTGGTCTTCCTCTCTTTCTTTTTCTCATTATGCACCCTTCCAAGACAGTTTTCTACAGATTATCATGACGTTTAATGTGTCCAAAATATTTAAGTTTTCTCTAATTCTCTTTACTAGCCAGCCTTCTTCAATATTAAGTTCTTGTAGTATGGATATATTTGTTCTTTTTTTGTGTCCATGGTATTTGAAGAACTCTTCTGTAGCATTTACATTCAAAGGCATTGTTTCAGCTGTTTTGTTAAGTGTTCAGGTCTCACAGGCATATGTTGCAATGGGAAAGTGCATGACCTTAAAAATCTTATTTTTGTAGTTCTGTCTGTTCCTCTCCACAGATTCTTTAATTTTTTTACTTTCTGAAGAGCGATAGATGTACTCCTTTTAATTTCCCTCATTGTATTTCCATTATTAGTTAGCAGTGATGCAAGATATTCAAAACTCTTAACTTCTTCCAGTTTTTTCTCATTGATACATATATCAGCTGCCTTGTTTGTTTTGTCAGTTGTCATCAATTTAGTTTTCTTCGCAATAAGATATATGTTTTGCTTTTGGCTGTTCTTACGGACTGACATAATTAGTTTTTCCATTTCTTTTTTGTCTTGTGGACAGTAATACTGTATCATCAGTATATCTAATCTCTGGTATTTTATAACCTCCAATTGTTATGGCATCGCAATATTCTTTGTCTACATCTTCTCTAACATTCCTCATTATATTTTCGGTATACAAGTTAACAGGCATAAAATCCTTTGATGAGGTTGAAAGACTCGCCGAAGACATGAAAAATTGGCGAACTACTTTGCGAGCCCTATGTGACGTCTAACGGCACGGGAAGGATATAAGATATAAGATAAGATAAGATAAGATACAAGTTAAATAAGTAAGGCAACAATATGCACCCCTGACAGACCCCTTGTTTTATGTCAAACCAAGTTGTTGTTTCACCATTTATTCTTACTACTGCTTATTGGTCTAGATACAACATTGATGTTTACTGTAACAAATGTGTTGGGTTCTTTCTCCTCTAATAATAATTCACACTGTTGATTTCTGCTTTCACAGTCGGGTGTTTCATACATTCCTCTGCAATATTCTGTCCATCTTTCTAGAATTACCTCTATCTCTGACAAGGTATTCCCCATCTTGTCACAAATTACATTTAGCTTATGTATGACATTTCTCGTCAATGTCTTCATTTCTTTAAACATTTCACTATCTCTTCCACACTTCTGATGTCCTTCTATTCTTTCACAACAATCTTGTATGTATTGTTTTTTGTCTTTTCTTATGTTTTTTCGTACTTCTTTTGTTAAAGATTTATATTTCTCTTCGGTGTTGTTTGTCACTTTCCATTGCGTCTTCATTTCTTTACGTTGTTTTATCAGTTACAGTGTACCTGCTGTAATCCATCCATTCTTTTGTGTTTTCTTTACTGGAACCATGTCTTTAGCTGTTGTTATTAAGATATCTCTGGCCTCTATTTGACTGTCATTGTTGCTATTTGGGTATCTTGGTATATTTTCAGAAGATAGTTTACCATTGCTTTCATTCCGGGCAGTGACTGTACTAGTCAGTGATCGTAGCCATTGTCCCTACATTGAGATCATCTACCTACCATCATAGAATGGTGATCATAACCAACATTATTTGTCGGCTGCTCTCCCATTCCATCCACCACCTGCTCCCATGGCTTCACGTCACCCTGATCGGGGGGCTATACGGGTACTCCTCCTTGCTTTATCAATTACGCTAGCAAAATAAGCAGATGCTTAATGTAAACTCTACGATATCCAACTTTTCAGAGATTTAATCTATACTTATTGCTTGTATTGCTACACATATTTATTTTTCATGTAAAATAAACATGTTTTTCATGATTTCGAACGAACAAGTAAAAAAATAGGTTGGGAGTACATGCTTAATTGTTACGCGAACCCAGATAAATGATTATGGACAATTTGACACAAGACACACATATACACAAATGACAATTTAGAAAATAAATTGACAGAAAAAGAATCAACCATGGTGATCTGCAGAGAAGCATACCTTTATACAGCATTCGATGATGATGATGATGATAATGATGATGATGATAATTTTTTGTGCAAAGTTCATTGAATAATTGAGTCATAACTTTATATCTTCTTGTTTCCGTCAATAAATGTTTTATTATTTCCTTAATACAGGATATGTTTGTTTGTTAGCAGGTAGCGCAATAGATTAGTCACTCGTTCGCTGACTAGGTGAAGCGATTTTGATTTCCACTCACCGCGGTGGTGGCCAGACCAAGGCTCACATAAAGAAAAGAAAAAACTCTCGGGGGTTTACCCAGCCTCAAGAAAAAATGGGTACCATGGTTAACGCACGGGTAAGGAAGAACAATGACTCCGTTAGCTACGGAGTTCTTGCTGACGGCTACACTAGATGGCAGTTTTCCGGACAATTGCTGACAAGACAGCAAAGCACTTATGTTGTTATCCTGAGCAATAACGCTGGTTCACAACTCATACATTTTATGTTTGTTAGCACTGTATTGTATTTCTGTATTCATATAAAAGAGACAACTACTGCGGTAAAGCTGGTTCTAGTAATCAAGGTAGTTACAGGTGTATGTTTCAGTTTTACAAGGCTACAGGGGGATGTGGACAATGAGAAAAAGTGAGAGAAACCCAAATGGTAGAAAGTATGAAAGTAAGATGAGAATGTATAAATGAAAAACATACAACATCCAGTATTTCGGCGTGAGCCTTTTTCAAGGATTATATACAAAAACAACACAACACATAAATAAAAGAATAAAAATAAAAATGGAAAACTTAGCTATGTGGCATCACTCCTCGGAAAGAATACAACAATGCGCTCTAAAGACGAGACTGGGAAACCACAAAGGAAAACAACTTCAACCAATCGGATGTCAGGGGCTGTGAAAAGGAGATAACAATATGGAGGTTAGGGGGGAGGGGGTGTAGGAAAAAAGACAAGGTGGCAATAAAAGAAGGTGGAGGGAGGCTGGGAGGTAACGTGAAACTGTTGAATGAAAAACATGCAGCGAAATGCTCTGGGCTAAGTCAAGAAAGTAGAGCATAAATAGAAGAAAATAAGTGGAAATCTAAAGAAGTTTAAAGGAAGCTTAATATACTGTTCATTCAAGCAGTGTGGAGACAGCCGACCTGGAAAATAATGCGCTGCTCTAGAGCCTTCCGAGATCGTACATAAGAAAAACTGAAGTGTATTGCACTAACAGAGATATCCCGGTTTTCACGATGATTTCTTTGGCAGAAGTGTTTTGCCACAGGTGTCCATGCCCTCTTGAAAATGTTGTTAAGATGTTGACGAAAACGATCTCCTAAACGTAAACCAGTCTCCACTATATTCTTTTTATAGCAACGTTTGCACATAATGTCATAAATAACATTTCGTGAAGTGCAGATGAAGCCCTCCTGAACTGATAAAGTGGACTTAAGGAAGGAGATCTGGCTAGCCTCAACAGGATATCTGGCTAGCTTCAACAACAAACAAGCAAGTATTGTAACTACGACGTCTGCAATGTCTGGTACCATAAAAAGTGTCCTCTATTTGAAAGTAAAACAACAAAAGAATCTGTGGAGAGGAACAGACAGAACTGCAAAAATAAGATTTTTAAGGGCATGCATCTTTTCCATCGCAACATATGCCTATGAGAATGGACACTTAACAAAACAGCTGAGAAATACAAAAATGCATTTGAATGTAAATGCTACAGAAGAGTTCTTCAGATATCATGGATACAAAAGAGAACAAATATGTCCATACTACAAGAACTTAATATTGAAGAAGTTTGGGTAGTAAAGAGAATTAATCAAAGAAAACTTAAATATGTTGGACACATTAAACGTCATGGTAATCAAGAGAAGACCGTCTTGGAAGGGTACATAATGAGAAAAAGAAAGAGAGGAAGACCAAGACGAAGATGGCTGCAAGACATTGTTGATGATCTGCAAATGGATGCATCAGCAGCAGGGCATCTTGCTTACAACAAAGAGACCTACAGGAGTGCTGTTAGGGAGGCAAAGTTCCGCAAGGGACATGCAAATGAATGAATCTGAAGGCGACTTCTAACTAATAGGTCCTTGATGTTTTTGTTCCCTCCGTAGGCTAGCAATGAGGGCTCCCCAAAGAGTTCACGTGTATCTGGTGTAGTCTGGACGAGATGGAGATGGCGAAACAGTATGTTCGTAACTGCCAAACTATGGGGGTGGTGCATGAATACCAATTTAACTCTGTCCAAGCTACAGTACTGTTTAGACGTGAAGGCTTATTGCCGCGATATATGACTGATGCGGTCCCAATATGAAGTGAGAACATGTTCTGGATAACCGCGTTGGAGGAAGAAATCCAACATTTTGTGAACTTGATCATGGAAATCAACATCCTCAGTATATAAACATCGGAGCCTAAGAAGTTGGGAGAAAGAAATAGAGTCCTTACACGATCTATGGTGGAGGAAAAGTACAAGAGATAGCTGTGAGAGTCCGTAGGTTTATAGTGGACAGAAGTGGTAAGTCCGGTAGGACCGATAGTGACGATAATGTCGAGAAAGCTGGCTGAAGTTGTAGAGACATGGGAGGTGAAAGAAATAACAGGGTTTTATTTCCTAATAAAACCAATGAAGCTGTCAAGGTCTTCCTCTGACACTGATGTGACCCCATTGCCATTGTCTTTGCAGCGTCTATATAAGGCTGGAAATCGATCTCTATAGAATTCCAGAACCTTGCGTTTGAAATGACCCATGAACAGACATGCGTAGATAGGGCCCATTTTGGTGCCCATGGCCACACCGCTAATCCGGTCGAAGTACAGGCCATCTTATTCAATCGAGTTGAGTTAGAGAACAAGTCGTGTAAGGCGCAGAATATTAGACGCAGGAATAGAGGGATGGGGTCTTTTGTTCAGAAAGAACTCGACAGCCTGAAGTCCCTGATCATGAGGGATGGATGTGTACAAGGACACTACATCAAGACTGAAGATGCAGCAAAAGTGACCAGACAAGAGTGTAAGGGTCTCAAAAGCAGTGAGAGCGTGATTAGTGATTAGTATTCATACTGTTCAACTGTGTAATTCATATAATTTCTATGGCTGTCGTTTTGTAACATTATTTTCACCACCGAAGGAATATATGCATATTTAGCCGAGGCTGTAAAACATTTATTAAACAAAACAGTGTTACTATGCAAGAAAGTAACACCGAGATGTGAATATAATTGTATTCAATGTACGTAAATTCCATGGAATGCAGTGTTGTTTTCCACTCAAATCGTCGTTTAATAAATGCATCGGAAACTGAATCCCACAGTGATTCATAAACCCACAAACGAGATGAAGATACATTTTAAAATTTGTATTACATTTCTTATAACACCAGGCCCGATGAAATAACAGCCTACCCATTTATCAGTTCTCTTCAAAATGTCCTACTTGTACGTATCAAAACTTTTCTCTGGAATGCACTGTTACTTTGCAAGTATATTCTTGGTGTTGTCAACACATTTGTTAAATTTCTCCTCAGACTATCTCCTTAATTATAAGCTACTATACATGGTACAAACACTTAAGATTTATAACATAATTATGCTAATGTTATCTTTTCCTCCACGACAAATAACAGCAACTTTAGTGGGATCCTTAAATTGCGTTTCTTCTCAGGTTTAAAATCTGGCTAAAACGAGAGATAGTTGTATCTTGCATTGAAAACCAAACGAAAAAGAATAACGTGTAACGTTTCTTCTCAGGTTTAAAATCTGGCTAAAACGAGAGATAGTTGTATCTTGCATTGAAAACCAAACGAAAAAGAATAACGTGTAACGTTTCTTCTCAGGTTTAAAATCTGGCTAAAACGAGAGATAGTTGTATCTTGCATTGAAAACCAAACGAAAAAGAATAACGTGTAACGTTTCTTCGGATGTTTTTCTTGCTGTGATATTTCTTTTATTTTCCAGGTCTGAGACTGATTCACTGATCTCAGGAAACAGTGTAACTATAGTCAGGACATTCCCATATCAGTTCCTTTGCCTGTTCCAGTAATAAATGTAGGATGTGTGTACTGAATGTCCCTGTCGCGTGTTGACTGCGGGTTCGTTGCTTCCGCCTACAGATAGAGCATATTCTTTCCTCATTCTAACTCGCTCGCCGTTCTTTCATTCTGCAGACGTGAGAGGTTTTTCTCCCTCTAAAGCTCTTCATTTCCGCCAGATATATCCATAACAGACTTCAGGATGTCCATCTTAATAGCATGGTCTAGGAAAGGTACTGTGCACCTGTTGGGTGCGCAATGTTGACCATTGGTTTAGACTTGCGTTTTGAGTTTTTTTTTTATCCGTACAAATGTTGCTACAAAGAGGTAAAGAAACAGAGCACAGTAATGTATGGTTAGAAAATTACAAGAAAATTGTTTGGGACTTTAATCCCCTACACAGGTAGGACGTGCAACCGTCTAGCCACGAGAGAACAGCACATTAACAAATAAAATAATAAAATTGTGAAATAGAAACACACCATCATGGAAACAAAAGAGATATGTACAAACAAATAAAGGAGTTAACAAACAAAAGGACATGCCACAAAAGTGGTTGCATGAAGTCAAAGGAGGGGCATACAACAATGGACAGAGAAGAAACAATGGCAAAATGGAGAGAATACACTAAAGAACTCTATGAGGACAACAGAAGCGAAATAGATATACGAAATAATAATGAAGGGCCTCATATATTAAAAGCAGAAGTGAAAGAAGCCATCAAACACACGAAAAACAGCAAAGCACCAAGACCAGATAAAATCACCGAGGTAGAAATGGAAGCACTAGGACAGTTTGGCATAGAAGTAATTACCAGATTGTTGAATGACATCTATAACAATAACTATGTCCCATCAGACCTTTTGCAATCAATTTTCATTGCCCTACCAAAGAAACAAGCTGTAGTTGAATGTGAAGACAATCGAACCATTAGTCTTATGAGTCATATTATCAACATCCTGCTTGGTAGTGTTATGAGAAGAGTCAGGAGCAAAATAAAACCAGAAGTCTCTGAAGAATAGAGGAGGAAAAGGAAAAAAGTTACAAGTTATGCCATATGTGTAATGAGAACATTGACGGAGAGATCAATAGAAGTAAAGAGAGGCCTATACTTATACTTCATAGACCACTGTAAAGCATTTTATAAGGTGAGACACACAGAGATTATGAGAATTCTGGAAGACATAACGAAGAATTAAATTTCTTAGCCTTGGCAGTGACATAATTGGATTCTATTCTCCAGAACACAGCAGTGTGCAGTCTGTTTTCTCGATTACGTTTCTCCAAGCACGAACACGTCCACTTTCAGCAAATATCTTAGTCCCCTCTGTCCCGTGAACACGTCCACTTTCAGCAAATATCTTAGCCCCCTCTGTCCCGTGAACAACGTCCACTTTCAGCAAATATCTTAGCCCCATCTGTCTCATGAACACACCTCCAGTCCCAGTAATCACCTGAACTTAAATCTGGTGTTTTCAACCTGTGTCACTTGTGAAGGTTCATTGACTCTAAACAACATTACTATAGATTAGAGACTATATTCGTGGGTTTCTTTTGTCTATATGAGAGATGCCAAGCACTAGTAGCAATGTTGACACCTGCGGTTAAAAAAAAACAAGTCCAGATGATTGACGTATGCAATACAAATGGCAACCTAGCATTTAGATAAAGAAAGACAGGGGTAAGAAAAATATGTTGTGTGGCTTTGAAGAAAAAAATTATGACTGAACATTTATACTTTTTAGAATTAAAATTCAAACAATATCACTTATCAATATTGCCAGTGTGCACTTCCATTGCTTATATACTTTTAAATAATATATCTAGATTTAAACAAAAGTGATTTAATAACTAAACCTCCGTTTTAAAATTTTAACCCTCCCCTCCCTCTCTCTCTCTCTCTCTCTCTCTCTATATATATATATATATATATATATATATATATATATATATATATATATATATATATATATACATATATGATATATACATACATACAAGTTGTGTCAAGTAAGTAATGAGACTGATTCCATAAAATTCGATTTGTTCAAGATCTCTCTCTCTCTCTCTCTCTCTGAACCTTAAGTGCCCAGGGCACATGGGGCTTCCGCAAGGGTTTTCCACAAATGCCTGTCTTTCGCCTTTTTTTCTGCTCTTGCCCAGGTGAGCCCTCTATTGCTCAACATCCTTTCTGTTGTTCTTCTCCATGTCTCTTTTGGTCTACCCTTGCTTCTGCTCCCCTGTGGTGTCCATCTTAGTGCTATTTTTGGTAGTGAGTTGTCAGTCATTCGGAGCACATGTCCCAACCATCGCCAGCGTCTTTCCTCAATAATTGTTGTCAGTGGTTTCATCTGCATTTCTGCCAATAAGATGTTATTTCTTATGGTGTTTGGCCAAAATATTTTTTTAATTCTACGTAAACATTTAGTCTGGAAAGAATTCAACTTGTTTTCTATGGTTTTGGTGATTTTCCAGCATTCACTTCCATAGAGTAGTACACTTAGAACATTACTCTTAAATATCCTGATTTTCATATTTATGCTTAGTTTATTTGATTTCCATATATTCTGTAGCATTGCAAAAGCCTGGTTTGCTCTAGTAAGTCTGCTGTTGATGTCCTCTGTGCTGTCTCCATTTTCTACTACTCTGCTGCCAAGGTATACAAATTCGTTGACCTCCTCCACTAACTTGTTATCTACTCTGAGTACATTTCTGTTTTTCACATTTTGCTTCATTAACTTTGTCTTTCCTACGTTGATCTTTAGTCCTATGTTGTTTGCATTCTGGGTTAACTTGTTTATTTTATCTTGCATATCTGTGTGACTGCTTGATAATAGACAAATGTCGTCCGCAAAGTCAAGGTCAAGATATACTTACAAATATTTAAAATTCCTCGAAATAACTTCCTTGAGCAGAGGTTCTGCCACGCGTCCTAGGTAGCCTGGAAGTCTTGAACAGGGGTCTCCTTCAAAACACTCGTCACGGCAGCTTGCACGTTATTAACAATCCAAAAATGATACCCTTTCAAGGTTGATTTGAGCCAGGGAAACAAAAAGAAGTCATCCGGGGCCAAGTTCGGGTGGTTGAGAGGTTGGCACAGCGTTGCCACGGTTTGTTTCGCCAGAAACTCTCTCACTAGCAGAGACAGGTGGCTCTGAGCATTGTCATGGTGAAGAACCTAGGTGCTGGCGGTCTCCGGGGCAGACGCGTGCGATTCTATTCTTCAGCCGTTCAAGCTCTTCCACGTAAAATTCTGCCTTGACCATTCGTACGGGTGGTACGAACATCTAATGGACAACACCTTTAGAGTAAAAAAAAAGACAACGAGCATGCGATTTCATCTTCGATTTGCACAATGTTCATCCTCGACGCTCTCTCGTCCTTTCTTCAACTCTGGTGCCACCGAAACACTTCTGCTTTCGATAAAGAATCCATTCCATATGCTTTCTGTGTCATAGCAAGCGTTTCGGTGGTGGATTTTTCAAGTTTAACACAACATTTTATCTCGTATCGCTGATCGACACTCCTCTGTTAGGCGACGCTTAAACAGCTGCACACTTCGCAAGCAACACCGACTGCAAAAAAAGGTAAAAATGTAAAGTTAAAGGTAATCTTTTCATGCCTTAGAGGCACATAGGGATATGATGTTAGTGCCCATATTTCCCTCGATCATCTTAACCTCATCTGTTATCTGTTCTTGCATTTAGCAAGTGACATAAAAAGAGCGACAAAGAGAAACAAGAAAGCACTGGCTACGTGAACCTGACAAACATATCTTTACATAGCTTTTACATTAGTTAATCGACATTAATCACCAATACATTAACGTTTGTTTCTACACATAACTAATAACACTGGCCTACAAAATTCAAGTTCATAAAAACTTCTTAAATTTTGTATTACATCATAAGGTTTTAAAGCACTGAATCCGGAATAACCTCAGTTTTCCTCCATCACATACAGTTTTCCCGCAAACTGAATAGACATCTTTTGGGCGAAATGATAATATTTGACGAGTACGTTAATTCTGTAATATGACCGAATAAAAATAATCCGTAACAACATCTGAATAAATTCCTTACCACTGTTGTTCTAATATGTTAACTTTAGTCAAAAGTCTTACAATACCTTTTTCTTTTGCCGCTGAAGTTGCTCTTGCCGCTTTTTCTCTTCTACGAGGCTTCTGGATTTTCGTGGTGTAGCATCCAGCAATATTCCTCCATCATATTAACATATACTGACCATGATATGTTTTTTTTTTCTTCTTTTCCTTAACATCTTGGCGGAAGCATTTTTCCCGTTTATCGCTAACTGCGTCAAAATTTTCTGGGAAAAACGTCCAAATTCGCCTGCCAGAAATGAATTTTAAAGCTCATTGAACTTCATACGTTCCTGAATTTTTGCATATTTTCTATAATGACTGTATAGTCAGAGCCATTTTTGTTTCACAGGAATATATTAACTACATGTTAAAGCTATCCAGTTCTCTTTCTCTATTTTAGCCCTCGCAGAAAAGAAGTTTTCATCTAAATTCAGTCTTCTAATATCTTGTCCGATAGAAATGCCCTTGTTTTAGCTTGACTTCTGAAAGGCGAGAAAATTGATTACAGAGCTATTGAAGGCAGTTTCTACTAATTGTCAAGACTTTAAAAAATTTTTTTCATGATGTCTAACTTTATATGAAGTGGTGACAGAAAAAGCTTCTGTGACTAATGAGACTTGGACACATAAAGATCTTGCTTCGAAGTTCTAAAGATTATACAAAAATACGAAATAAAATTATTGGATCACTGCCACGGCCAACAAGGTTATTATGATTTTACACAGACCTGCACCCAAATTATCAAGAACTCTCGATGAACAGGGAAGACTAAGTTTACATACTTGTGAATCATATGTTAATAATAGGTCCTAACAGTCCCTAAAGCATCATAACAATAATCCCATAGACGTGAAAAATCTATCCTCAGGAAATATTTTAACACCTCATAAACATTGTTATCTCCCTCAAGAACATGAGTTATCTCCTTCTTTAAAAACTAAGTTTTCTCCTAATAACAAAACATATATACTCATGAAGCGATGCACCCATGACAAACTACAGTTTCCAGGCTAAGTCATGAAAGCTGAAAGAAAGTAACCAACTACTTTTGACTGTGTGAAATAAATTTTACGACTTTGTTCACTAGTGATCTTCTAAGTTAGGAAGAGCATATATCTGACACATTTATTTTAAAGAAACAGGTGCCTGAATCACAACAGTAAATCACCTAATTTCGACAACACGCCGTCCATATTCCCATTGTAGACAAAGTTACTTCGCCGTAATTGATAAATGAAAATAACAAAATACAGGGTTCTACAAACTCATTTAAATTATTAAATAATATCTAATGTGGAATGAAATATGAACTATAGCACTCAAACTTCGCAAATATCAGAATGCCAGCCATGTGTGTAATAAACCCTACATCGAACTAACAATGAGAAACTATTTCCAGAAAAGATCCTGATGTTACATTAAAATAGCACAGAATAAATAGCATAATAGCACCAAAATATTCTAAATAAACAAGTTGGATAAAACGCATAGGAAGAAGTTTTCATCTAAATTCAGTCTTCTAATATCTTGTCCGATAGAAATGCCCTTGTTTTAGCTTGACTTCTGAAAGGAGAGAAAATTGATTACAGAGCTATTGAAGGCAGTTTCTACTACTTGTCAAGGCTTTAAACAAATGTTTTTCATGATGTCTAATTTTATATGAAGTGGTGACAGAAAAAGCTTCTGTGACTAATGAGACTTGGACACATAAAGATCTTGCTTCGAAGTTCTAAAGATTATACAAAAATACGAAATAAAATTATTGGATCACTGCCACGGCCAACAAGGTTATTATGATTTTACACAGACCTGCACCCAAATTATCAAGAACTCTCGATGAACAGGGAAGACTAAGTTTACATACTTGTGAATCATATGTTAATAATAGGTCCTAACAGTCCCTAAAGCATCATAACAATAATCCCATAGACGTGAAAAATCTATCCTCAGGAAATATTTTAACACCTCATAAACATTGTTATCTCCCTCAAGAACATGAGTTATTTCCTTCTTTAAAAACTAAGTTTTCTCCTAATAACAAAACATATATACTCATGAAGCGATGCACCCATGACAAACTACAGTTTCCAGGCTAAGTCATGAAAGTTGAAAGAAAGTAACCAACTACTTTTGACTGTGTGAAATAAATTTTACGACTTTGTTCACTAGTGATCTTCTAAGCTAGGAAGAGCCTATATCTGACACATTTATTTTAAAGAAACAGGTGCCTGAATCACAACAGTAAATCACCTAATTTCGACAACACGCCGTCCATATTCCCATTGTAGACAAAGTTACTTCGCCGTAATTGATAAATGAAAATAACAAAATACAGGGTTCTACAAACTCATTTAAATTATTAAATAATATCTAATGTGGAATGAAATATGAACTATAGCACTCAAACTTCGCAAATATCAGAATGCCAGCCATGTGTGTAATAAACCCTACATCGAACTAACAATGAGAAACTATTTCCAGAAAAGATCCTGATGTTACATTAAAATAGCACAGAATAAATAGCATAATAGCACCAAAATATTCTAAATAAACAAGTTGGATAAAACGCATAGGAAGAAAAGTTTTCATTTATGATATAGTGGAGACTGACTTCCACCACGTATAAAGTCCTGGGGAATATTTTCAGCATGCCTTAGTCCAGACATCACATCTGATAAATTTGATGTTTGGGGAGAAATCAAATCTTCTCCCGTCTCGCGAGAGTTTGCTTCTACCAGTAGTGTATTTTCTTAAGTGTGACATGTGCTGTACTTTTCTTCTTTCGTAAAATAATTGAAAACTGCCTCAGAGCAATAACTTTAAAGTTGTCAGTTTTAATATCACAGCTGCAAAAACAGCAGTCATCTCTGCGATATTTTTGGCTCTTTCCATATCATTGGAACACAGGACTTGAAGGCTTTTATTCTTCCTTTATACCACTTCCTTAGATCCTCTACACAAACATATCAAATCTTGTGTTGAACTCATGATTTGTCATGATCTCCAAGCTTCACTTTAAAATAGGCGTAGCACACTTTCTTAATAAAATCTGTAATGTTTCTTTGATGCTTTTTAATCATAAAATCTCTACAAACGTAAGAAAAAATGTGTACACAGTTCACATAACTTAGGGCATTCATTTTTCTCAATACAACAGAAAACCTAAATGATGACTAACCATTTTATATGATGTCTATATGTTGCCCCTGAAAAGAGCAAAATACTAAAACTTGAAAATCTCGATTATACAGAACACTTTTAATATCTTTAAAATATTACATGATGCTTGAAAAAGCGTGGCATTAATGAATTCAGCACATGGAAATGCATATAGAGCAGCAAAATATTTATAAAAAGGTTTATATCTTATTGGCCTTTGTATTTTACCAAGTAAGAATCTAGCCGTCCTAATTGCAACGAGGGACTAATGCCAAAGTAGGAAAAGACAACACTGATGTGGAAACGGCAGTGGAGAAAAGAGTTGATGCAGCAAACAAAAATGGAGAGACACTAAGTGAGTTATGTTTAACGGTAGGCTTGGTTACAGGTGGAACAATGCTCTCCCACAGAGAGACTCCAGAAACAACATGGATATCCCCAAATGACAAAACTAGGAATCAGACGGACAATGTGTGTATTAGAAGACAATTTGAAACAACTTTGTTGCATGTAAGAGTAATATAAAATGATTACCACCTTTGTATAGATAAGATAAAACTACAATTAAAAAGTCAACACAAGAAACCAATAGCTAAAAGGATAGACAGTCACAAACTAAATGAATATCAATTGTGATTTTAAAGTGGAACTTATTAACCGCTTTGCAACACTCTGTAAGATGGATATGGTGCCCTTAAATGAAGTACGGAATTTTCACAGTCAGTCATTTGCATGTCCCTTGCGGAATTTTTCTTCTGTAACAGCTCTCCTGTGGGAATCTCGGTTGTAAGCAAGTTGTCCTACCACTGATGCATCCATTCGCAGATCATCGGCGTCTTGTAACCATCATCGCCTTGGTCTTCCTCCATTTCTTTTTCCCGTTATGTACCCTTCCAAGACTTTCGCAGTCTGACAACTAAATATAATTTTGGACGAAATCGCCCTGACTGAAGCAAAAGCAGCACCTAACAATAAGACTGCAGCAGAAGATGAAATAACAGCCGAGGAGCTAAAAGCAATTGACAGATACTAGTAAACCATGGACAGAACATTTTGTAATAAAAGAAGAAAAGTTCCTTCTTAGTGGAAAAAAGGTATTATTGTTTTTGAAAAAAGGACAGTATCAGTGACTGCAATAATTGATGAGGAGTGACCATTCTGTCAGTTGTCTCAAAGGTAATCTGTAAAATCATTATAAATAGAATCAAAGAGGTGGTGGATACTGTAATGAGAGAATTGCAAACATGGTTTAGAGAAGGGAGAAGCTGTACTAATAAAACTGTTACTCTAAGGGTTATACCGAAAGAACATTGAGAAGCAAAAGCTTGTCATGTTAAACTTCATCCACTTTGAAAAGGCATTCAGTAGTATACACAGAGACTCACTGTGGAAGATTGTGAGACAGTATGGAATACTATGAGAAATCATCAACATCATACGAGATATGAGAACCGTTGTTCTTGAAGTTTGT
>CM019692.1:40429124-40447965 GCA_009760885.1 Achatina immaculata
GACTACAGTTGGAAGGTCAGGTATCAGCTTACGCATACGCTTGGCCTGATGAATGAAGCTGCTTCTTTTAAGCCGTCCTAATGCCAAGTTATTGAATCTCTCCTTCAGGGGATGGCTTACAGAGCTAAGGAATTTTTCTCCCATGGTCATGACCTTTGTGTCTCTACGTTCCTTTAGCGCTTGAACACCAACTATTTTCTGCATTTCTACTATTGGTGTGGACCTCATGGCACCTGTGATAATCCGTAGTGACTGATTTTGAACCTTGTCTAGATTATGCAGCGTAGTGTTTGATGCTGTGCACCAAGATGTTGAGCCATATTCTAAATGTGGTAGAATACTTTGCTGATATACATTCTTGAGGATTCTTTCACTAGCTCCCCATGTAGTCCCACTCAATTTTCTTAATATGGCTAGTTTTCTTCTGGCTTTTGCTTCTGCACTGTTGATGTGTTGCTTCCAAGTCAGTTTTGAGTCAAGAGTCACTCCTAAGTAAGTGGGTTGGTTGTCCATCCTTAAGGGTATTTCATTTACAAAGATCTTACCTGCTTTCTGTTTAGATGAGAGGGTGAACAGAGTGGTGCTTGATTTCTCTGTGTTGATACTTACACACCATTTGTTTGTCCATGATGTCAAGATGTCTGCTGCTCTTTGGAGTCTCTGTGTAGCAACTGTCGCATATTCATCTGTACACCACATGACCAGATCATCTGCATACAGTGCTGCTTTGATTCCATAGGGAAGTTCCTTGACCAGGTCATTAATGAATACAAGGAATAGTGTAGGCGAAAGGACTCCTCCTTGTGGTACACCGTGTCGCAGAAGTACTTTCTGGCTTTTGTGTCCATCCATTACTACTCTAGCTCTTCTATTGTGTAAATAGGACTTTATCCAGTTGTACAGTCTTCCATTCACATTGCAGTTTCTTAGTTTCCACAGCAGACCTTTTTTCCATACTTTATCAAAGGCTTTCTTCAGGTCTATCCACGCTGCTAGTACAAGGTTTTTCTCTTGGAATGCATCCTCAATCTCTTGAGAGAGATAGGTCACTTGATCTTCCGTACTGTAGTACTGCCTAAATCCTGCTTGTTGTGGAACGAGAAGGTTTTCACTTTCTAGGTACCATTTTAGCCTCAGGTCAATGATGCGTTCCATCGTTTTGCATAGGCAGCTAGTGAGACTGATTGGCCTGTAGCTGGAGGCAGTATCACTGTTTTTCCCTGGTTTTAGCAGTGGTACCATGCTTGCTTCCTTCCAGATTTGAGGTAACTTACCTGTGCTCCAGCACATATTGAAAATATCCAACAGCTTTCCCATTGCTGCCATTCCCAGGTTCTTGATCATTTCATTGGACACTCCATCTGGTCCTGGTGATTTCCTTGGTTTCAGTTTACTAACTGCTAGGTCTAACTCATTGCGTGTGATTGGTGCATCCATGACCTCCACTTTTCTGACTTGTTCCTCCTCTTTCTGTGGCTCGATGCGCACTGTACGCTCCTTCTCTGGATGGATATCAATGTTGCAGTCCTGTGCAAACATGCGAGCAAAGTGATCTGCTACCTGCTTACCTGTAAGAGTTTTCCCATCCTCTACTAGTGTAACCTTTGTACTTCTTCCAGTACTCTCATCATTTAACTGTTTGATTAGTTTCCATAGTTTCCTTCCATCCTTTTCAAAGTTTAGGGACTCTGTTTTCTCTCTCCAACTTTCCCGTCTGGCTTGCAGCTTTGCTCTCTGAAATTTGGCCTTAGAATGTTGGTAATTATTGTGGTGTTCTTGGCATGGTCTATTTTCTGCTTGCTTTCGAGCTGCTTCCACGTCATCATGGAGTTTTCCCAGCTCACTAGACCAGTATGGTTTATAGTCCCTGCGAGCTCCTCTGGGAATGGTTTCACGAGCGGCCTGAAGGATACAAGCATTGAATTCCTTCACTATGCTGTTAATATCCTTACCTTCTATGGACAGCTGTCCCACCAGGATACCTGTACGATGTCTGTACATTGTCCAGTTTGCTTTTTTATAGTTCCATCTGGGGAGAGGGTTACTGGTGTTAAGGAGTTCATTTTCTATTGTCAGGAAGACTGGTCGATGGTCGCTACCTCCAAGTTGTTTTCCAACTTCACGTGTAATGTTCCACTTCAGATCTGGAGAGTGGAATGCCAGATCTGGTGTTGATTTTGTATGCCAGGCCCTTGAGTAAAATGTTGGGGCATCCATTGGCTGGTTGATCAGGAGAAGTCCATTATCATCCTGCCAGCTCTCAACTTCCTCTCCTCTCTTGTCTATGTGGTCATAGCCCCAGCTCTGGGAATGACTGTTAAAATCACCACAGACCATCAGTCTCTCTTTGTGTGGGATTGTTCCTAAAGCAAGTGGGCGGTCATTAGGACAGTAATAGTTAAGGAGGTGGAAATCTGTATTACTACTTTTTAGATGGATCATCTGGTATTCGGCTCCTTCCATGTACACTCCCACCTGACATGCGCTGATGTTATTCTTAACAAGTGTGAGTACTCCTCCTTTTCTTCTGTCCTGTCGGTCTGATCTAAAACACTGGTAGCCTCTGATTTTAAAGGCGGCATCTTTGGTTAGGTGTGTCTCCTGTATGCAGCATATACTTACCTGCTCTGCAAAAAGTATGTTCTCTAGTTCAACCTTTTTGCTATAGCCATCTCTAACACTGCTGACACCCTCAGCATTCCACTGCATTATTTTAAGTTCTTGCTTTTTGGCTGTTTTCTTCTGTTGTATGTTTTGGCCAGTAGCTCTACTCTCATGTCTCCTGACTCCACAAGACGAACTGAGAGGACCTCCAGTAGCATTGGGTGGACCCTTTCGAGGCAGGGGGCCCGGCACTGCACCTGCCTGGTTAGTCTTCACAGGGCGAGCACCATGTTTGAAAACTGTAGATATAGACATTTCATTAGCGATAATGCGTGTTACCCTGATTTTTGAGATGCGCCTTTTGGCTGGGTAACTCCGACTTCAGCACCTTTCCTTGCTAGGGCAGACTGTGGTCTTGCTCGGACTGCCATGAAGACAGTGTGGCTGGCCTGGCCAAAACTTTGTTTTCCAGCCTCTGGTGGCTGTACTTAAGCCCCTTCTCCATGTCAGATGGTTTGAGACAGTTCCACAAAGACACTCTGACTCTGAGATGAGGAATCTGATGAGTGCTTCAACGATATCCATTCCCCGCCACCTATAGTCTACTGGCTCTGTTTTGTTTACATCATTCTGATAGCCATTGTTGTAAAGACCCATAGGCTTGTCACGTCCTGGATTCATTGGTTTCACACCAGACTTCCCTCATCCCCGCCAGAGATCTCCATGTCCCCATCCGTCCACCAACCTGACATTACATTTTGCAAAAATAACAATTACAATTACAATTAGTGTTGATTGCTACAAGTTTCTGGGCTACAGAGGTAGGTCAGAGTTTTTAAGCAAACAGATCTATGTTCCCTGTCTCACAAACACTATGTTAAGATAAGTGTGCTCTTAACACAGTTGTTCCCAGGGGAAAAGCTGTGCTAATAATGAGATTATTGTGAAGACAAAAAGAAGATAACTTTTCCTTATTTACTTCTGTCAAACCTTCCCTGCTCATCATGGCTTTCAGACATCCTTAGAATCAACAAATGCACAATACTAATCTACAACTACAATAGACATTTAATATAAAATTTGGTTTCCTATATTTAGATCTATATCTGAATACATTTTAAGGAAAAAAATAAAATAGGATGACAACCAAGGAATTAAACCCTACACAAACAGAATCCAAAGAAAATAAGCATTAATGTTGCTTGTCTGCTTAATTAATTATTGTGTTTTCTTGCTTTCAATGTTCTTTTCAATAGCTTTCAGTCTGTCTAAAAATGGAGGGTGAGAGTAATGCCAGGCAGAATACAGCCAGTCACTGAGTGGGAAACTCAAGTTATCCTCGTTGAGTTTGACAAGGGATGAACTGAGAAGAGCACCATAATTCAACATGCAGGCAAACGCATCGGCTCGGAACTCAAATTTGCGTGAAATATGTGTGACAGTGAATGACAGGACCTGTAACAGAGATATTATAAGTTACAATAAAAATATTACATAAGCTATTACACATACAAGTTTTGAAAATATAAAAAGTCAAAAATGTTATATAACCTTAAACAAATTAATATCTACAAAAGTGAGATAAAAAAAATATTGACCAAAAGCCCACTATGGTGCTCTGATCAAGATTTATACAAGATAACTGTACTGCACAGCTTCATTAAAACTAATCTGCAGTGAACTTAAAGACCACAGAAATTTGTATCCCTGGCAAACTCCCTTAAGTAACGGGCTTTACTCTGATTACTATCATCCCGTTTATTGGCACAAATCGATTAATGTCACAGTATTTTTTTCACCCGGAAGAGTTAAAGACTCCACTTTGTATCACAAACTGGGTGAGTCCAAGCTATAAACATCTCAAAAAGCCTTATCACCTTCGCGACTCAACAAAGAAGAGGTCGGCCATTTGATCATCACATACATGCCACATCAACCTTTAGAACATGTGGGCATCAAAACTCAGGTGGTGTGAAAGGCTTACCACGGCCTCCCTTTCGCGATTAAAATCTGGCCTCTTTCTGTCATTGGCTCCTTCATCAAGACATGGGGGGGGGGGGGTGTTAAGATGGCAAAGCGAGTTAACAAATGGTCAGTCTCGAATAATGTACTGTGAATCGTATAGCCAGAAACTTCTCTCTGCTTCTCGCTGTGACAGATAATGGCTACTAAACACAAACGTGTTGATCTGGATTTGAGCATTAAAATAGATATTCTGAAGCAAAATGATGAAAAGTTTACAAGAAAGGACATAGCCGATAAATTTGAAATTGCCGTTTAAACTGTATCGAAACTTGTTAAAAACTGAATGAGACTTTCACTCGTTTTTTGTTAGGTCAAACTGTAAGTTATGGCATGCGAGTTCTTACATGGATATTGAGTGTGCTCTGCTGAAATGGTTCAAGCAGACACGTTCTGCAGAGTTGTCTGTGTGCGGTCCTATGTTGACGGAAATTGTAGAATGCTTTGCGAAAGAAATAGATATGCCTGACTGGAAGTGTGATAACTGCTTTCTTGAGTGCTTTAAGAAACGCCACAACATAACATTTAAGGTCGCTTCAGGTGAAGCGGCCCGAGTTAACACCGATGTCGTTAATGATTTGATTCTACGTTTGGCAAAAATTTTGGATATGTACAGCCCAGATGACATTTTTAACATGGATGAAACGGGTATGTTTTATAAACTGCTATCAAATAGAAATATGTGGTTTCGTGATGAGAAGTGCCACAGTGGCAAACGAGCTAAAGATTACTTAACAGCTGTCGTGTGCTGTAACATGTCTGCAATGAGAAGACTTGGCTCCTTATTGTCGGAAAGTTACAAAATCCGCAGACCTTTGAGAACGTGAAGAGCTTGTCAGTGTGCTTGGATGACAAGTGAACTGTTTGAGGACTGGGTCATTTCTTTGGACAACAAAATTAACCGAATGAACAGAAAAGTTTTGCTGTTTGCTGATAACTGTTCGGTACACACTGACGTTAGCAATCTGATAGCTACAAAGCTTGTTTTCCTGCCACCTAACACAACCAGCATGCTGCAGCCGTGCGACCAAGGTATCATCTACGCTTTAAAGTAACAGTACAGAAAGAAAACAGTGCGTCATGTGCTGTATGCTGTGGAACAAAAGTGTGTCACCGAGATCGACATCAAGACAGCGATTAGTTTTATGCATGGTGCTTGGAATAGCGTCAGTCAGTCAACAATTGTGAACTGCTTTCGTAAATCGCAGTTTACTTTCTTGCCCAAGCCAGTGATCAATACAAATGCAGGCGATATTTGCGACATTCCCCTGGAGTTGATCTCAGATGAAGAGCGGGCGCAATTTCTGACAGAAATGTCACGTCTGATCAGTTCATTTCAGCTGATGACAGCCTGCTATTAACAGAAGAGTATTCAGTCGAAGAGATCTTCGCTATTTGCAGTAAAAGCAAGGCAGACGCGACACTGAGGATAGTGCTGATGGTGTCTGCGAGCCGTCACGAACCAGATGACCAGCAAAACTGTTTCCTCTGCTCAGTCTGTAAGCACGTTCGAGACTGTGCACTCATTCATTTGCAGTATGCCTGACGTGACGCATGATGTTTTTAGTGCTGCATCGTGTGTAAATAGCTTTTTTTATTAATAGACCAGCTATCATTGCACAATGCAAAATCATGCATTTTTAGTACTACTGATAAGTCAGATGGTGCTTAATTATAGAGTCTGTCTTATCTCTGCATTGTTCTTTAATTCGTTCCATATGATGCAGAGTATTTTCCTTAGGCGTTTGTTTTCAAAAGAGTGAAGCGGAGCTTTACATATGTTGATACCAGAAAATGTAACCGCCCCCGCTGCGTTACCTGCCTTATAGTCTGAGAAACGAAAACGATCACATTTCCCAAAACTATCCTCACTCTTCATGAGGGATTCACATGCGAGTCCCGTAATGTGATATATGTCATCGTATGCAAAAGATGCAGGATAACGTATATTGGTGAGACTGGCCTCAGATTAGGGGACCGTAAGCAGAAAAATATGTATGATATCACCCAGCATGCTTCGAAACCAGTCCCAAAACCGTTTCAATGGCCCCAACCACAGAGGCAAATCTGATTTTCTGGTAACAGCTACCAAACAGTGTCACGCAGATGACAGAAGCCGCCTAGCGCTTGAGAACCGCTACATTCAGGATTATGGGACTCTGGAACCATACGGATTAAACTCGCTATTCAGCTACATCTAACATTCTCCTCTACAACAATTGTAATCACTCTCCATTAAGCTCCACTCACTTCTCACTTGTTACACATAGTTCAGAACCTCCTCACAGCATCACATTACAACCCCTCTACCCTAACTATAATCATATATTTCACCTTCTCCTGTCTAGGTTAACATTTTACCACTCTCTCTCCCCTTCACGGTTTCCCCACTCACCACCCCCATTTGCGACCCACCGACCGCACATCACAGTTCTCCATTTAAACAGTCTCTACGCCCTACCATGCTCATTTCACAGCGTCGGACAAGTCACATCTTCTTACAGTTACAGTTAAGTGCTCTATTCATTATTAATTATTTTTTTAATAGCATTCATGTGAATCTATACTTTATCTGCTCTCTCTATTTCTTCGTCCTGTATGTTTTTGTATGATTAAGGCTCAGGCCGAAACGTCACGACTTTGTAATCGTTAAGTAATAAAGCTGCTCCTACTTTTTTCCTAGTTAATCCATTTTGGTATCACAGCTTTACTGCAGTGCTTCGTGTATAGTTGTATACTTATACACCAGCATTACACCAGCATTACACCAGCATTACACCAGCATTACACCAGCATTACACCAGCATTACACCAGCATTACACCAGCATTACACCAGCATTACACCAGCATTACACCAGCATTACACCAGCATTACACCAGCATTACACCAGCATTACACCAGCATTACACCAGCATTACACCAGCATTACACCAGCATTACACCAGCATTACACCAGCATTACACCAGCATTACACCAGCATTACACCAGCATTACACCAGCATTACACCAGCATTACACCAGCATTACACCAGCATTACACCAGCATTACACCAGCATTACACCAGCATTACACCAGCATTACACCAGCATTACACCAGCATTACACCAGCATTACACCAGCATTACACCAGCATTACACCAGCATTACACCAGCATTACACCAGCATTACACCAGCATTACACCAGCATTACACCAGCATTACACCAGCATTACACCAGCATTACACCAGCATTACACCAGCATTACACCAGCATTACACCAGCATTACACCAGCATTACACCAGCATTACACCAGCATTACACCAGCATTACACCAGCATTACACCAGCATTACACCAGCATTACACCAGCATTACACCAGCATTACACCAGCATTACACCAGCATTACACCAGCATTACACCAGCATTACACCAGCATTACACCAGCATTACACCAGCATTACACCAGCATTACACCAGCATTACACCAGCATTACACCAGCATTACACCAGCATTACACCAGCATTACACCAGCATTACACCAGCATTACACCAGCATTACACCAGCATTACACCAGCATTACACCAGCATTACACCAGCATTACACCAGCATTACACCAGCATTACACCAGCATTACACCAGCATTACACCAGCATTACACCAGCATTACACCAGCATTACACCAGCATTACACCAGCATTACACCAGCATTACACCAGCATTACACCAGCATTACACCAGCATTACACCAGCATTACACCAGCATTACACCAGCATTACACCAGCATTACACCAGCATTACACCAGCATTACACCAGCATTACACCAGCATTACACCAGCATTACACCAGCATTACACCAGCATTACACCAGCATTACACCAGCATTACACCAGCATTACACCAGCATTACACCAGCATTACACCAGCATTACACCAGCATTACACCAGCATTACACCAGCATTACACCAGCATTACACCAGCATTACACCAGCATTACACCAGCATTACACCAGCATTACACCAGCATTACACCAGCATTACACCAGCATTACACCAGCATTACACCAGCATTACACCAGCATTACACCAGCATTACACCAGCATTACACCAGCATTACACCAGCATTACACCAGCATTACACCAGCATTACACCAGCATTACACCAGCATTACACCAGCATTACACCAGCATTACACCAGCATTACACCAGCATTACACCAGCATTACACCAGCATTACACCAGCACTACACCAGCTGCAACGTGAATCTTTAGGTGTTTCCTGATAGAAACATTCTGAAAGGTTAATTTATTTAACTTGTGAATTCTGAAATCATAATTATGTCTTCTTGCGTTTCAGAATTTACAAATTATAAATCCGCCAACTTATGAAAATGTAGGTCGTATATTATCTTGCAAATCTTAGTATTTCTTGAAACCGTAAGTCCAATCTTTAATTATGCTCAAACGTGTTATTTTTTAAAAAATCCATGTCTTCTGTTCTGACAAGGTGAAAACTGTCTGGAACTAGTCAGAGGCTACAATTACAGATGGAATGATTATCCATGTCACGTCAACCAAAACTTCATATGCGAACTGACGTAAGTGATATTAACCCTTGAAATAACATAGACAAACTTTTGATCTTTTTTGAAAAATATAATAAGAAATGGAGGTGATTCTCATGAACAAGAAAAATATTGTTAACTTGTGTAGTTATATGTTTCTGAAGAAACTCTATCACAGCTTTTAACATGAGCAGTCGGGAAACTATGATTTAGCTCTGGCACGAAAAGTTTGATAATTTCAGGACAATTCCAGCGTTAAGATGCTCGAAGGATATATTTTGAAATATTATATGTTACATGCAAAATTATCTTATTTTCTATCTATGGTTATTAATTTGTCGCTGCTGCTGCTCAGATAAAGAACTTTCTTCCTTTTTTTTTTTTTTACTTCTCGTGCGTTCCACAAAATCTCGGAAAGAACTATAGTTTCCTTATTCTGCTTTCATACGTGTAGTTTTTAGTGAGCGCGATTCATGTCTAACTAGAAGGTCGTCAGTGATGTCCTCTCTTCTTTAATCAGGACTTCTCTATCGCACAGATGTGTTTTGTCATTTGAAAGTTGTATCCCGAGAAAAACTATCTTGAAAAATAGTAAAATTTTATTTTCTATATAAGTGCGTTACTACTCCATATTCTATAGCTTGCAGACGTTTCAAAATTTGTGTACTTTCTCTAGTCATATTCTCTACATTTTTATCTTCATTTTTTGTTATTAGGTTAGGAAACAGATTTGCCCTTCTTTACCAAAGACACAAATGTAACGTTAAATGTAACTGAATGCGAGTTTTGTTTTTGTCTATAAGAAATACAAACATCAGAGGTAAAAAGTAAAACGATTATCTACGTTGACGACTGAATGCCTTCCACGGAGGCTAAAAATTCTAAACGCAAATAAAGTAACAGAGTTTGGACAAGGAAACTGAAGATAAAAATAAATAAATAAAAGTTCACCAAATCCGTATAGTGCAAAAAAAGACCCAAGAACATATAATAAGGATCAGAAATAGTAAGACATTAAATATGAAAAATCTTATGGATATAGTCGGTGGTTCCCAAACTAATTCCGCCTGCATACATTTTGGTAGCCTATTTCCCTAAAGTGTACCCTTTCATATTAGCATAATTATTTGTTACTATTATAGTTGCTATATTTATCTGTTTTCCGTCACTATACAACTTCTTGTCACAAACTACTAAATGTCCTGCCACGTACCCCCAGGTTGGGAAAAACTGGGTATAGTGATAATATCTTATAGTTTATTTGTTTATTTTTGACTGTTCTTACTTTATCTGTTTATTATTGACTGTTCTCTTCTAAACAAATTACAGGGCTGCCGACAAAGATGTATCAAATTAGAAACAGGACTCGATCTTCACTTCATACGCGAAAGGAAATATTAATTTGACAAGGGCAGTGTTTTACTGTTGATATTCCATCTCCAAGGAAACTGTGTCTTCGCGTATTTCATTAAAAAGGTTTCCTTATACTGCATTTATGTACTCCAGTTTTTGTTGGTGATGGCTAATATTAGCAATAATCTTCACATAATCTACTATCACAAATGATCTTTATATGAATCATCAAAATAGTGGATTTTTTTTACACAGAACACAAAATCAGCTTTTATAATTAATTTGAATCAGTCAGAGCAAGGTCAAAACACTAAATACCATAGCAAAAAAAGAACAAAAAAATCAAAAAAACTTTTAATAACCTTTTTTTTAATTACCAAGGAGAAAATATTTATCGCAAAAATTTATCTTCTTCTTCTTCGTTCGCGTCTAAGACCAAGACCGCCCTGTGATCCTACTGAATTTACTCCTGTGGTCCTCGTTAAGTCCCATGGTCCCCAGCGTCGTTCCCGAAAGGACAACACGAGATCCCCGAGAGGACCACTAGAGGTTCAGAGTATAGCAGGGCTTGAGTCTGTATTCTTGGTGGGCCTTAGAAGCGGGATTGCGTGACACCGTGGTTTTCGTTGCACCAGTTTAGACTAGAGTTGGACTTTCTCACCGGAAAACCTCAAAGTGTTTTGGATATCAATATATCCCCGCTGGGCGAGAGGTGGTAGCCCACCTAGGCCAGAGTTGGACTTTCTCACAGGAAAACCTCGACGTGTTTTGAGATATCCGCGTATCACCGTCGGGTGAGAGATGGTTGCCCATCCAGTCCAGTGTTTGACTTTCTCACCAGAAAACCTCAGCGTAATTTGGATACGCATACATCCCCGCCAGGTGAGAGGTGGTTGCCTATCTAGACGTTCTTGGTCCAGTGTCTCCGACTTCAGCATTTTGTGGTCGTGGCCGCTACCCTTCCTAGTTATGATCAGGATGGAGCTTTTTGTCCAGGAGGACGAATCCTCGCCACTAGTGACTTCCACCTCTGGGTTGAGCTGGTTTAGGCATGTTATCCCAGTATGGGCGTGTTTGGGACGTGATCTACCTCTAGACCAGAGGTACCGTGACATGCGTAGTCTTCAAATTTCACCCCTTGTGTGAGCCAGTTTAGGCATATTTCACCAGTATGGTTGTATATCGGGCGTGACCAACCTCTAGAGCGGAGGTGGCGTGACATGCCTTTCCATCAAGTTTCACCCCTGGTGTATGCCAGTTTAGGCATATTTCACCAGTGTAGGTGCATTCGGACGTGGTATGTGTAGCTCTCGCAGCGATACTACTGGACATATCGATTAAACTTCACTTTATCCTTTCCTTCACCTTTTCACATCGGCGCCACACAGCAACACTTACTTCTTTTCCGCAGTTTCTTCTTTGACCGGGATGAGCTTCACTCCACGTGCGGCATCCGAAGAGTCTCGCCAGCAGTGTCTTAACCTCTAGGTTAAGCCGGTTCAGGCATTTCACCCGATATGAGTGCACTTAGAACATGGCTGACCTCAAGACCAGAGGTGTCATGATTTGACTATTTCCTTCGCTTTATCCTTTCTACCACATTTTCCACAATGGTGCCGCGCGGCAACCACATTTGCACCTTTCTTCATTGGCCGGGAAGAGCACCGCTCCACGCACGGCAGCTGAAGAACCTCGCCAGCAAAGGTAAATGAGCTACCAAACGTGACTCTCATCTACCCTAAGTGTCTGGTTTTCAGGCGTCAGATATTCGCCTTCGCCCCTTCTCCTGTCAGTTTAAACAGTTCTTCCAGAGAAGGCCAGGAGCTGGACTTGACTGCCAGAGGCTATTTGAGACGCACGCTTTTGGAGCAGAGAGCGAATTCCCCACCCCACCTCCGGCAATAACAGTCCTTAGAACCGCAAAAAAAAAAAACAACACACAAGCGAATCTTTTTGTCGATAGTGACAGAAACTTCAGTAATAAATAAAACAGATTAGTATTTCATTTATTTTCTTACTTCGAAGTTATATTCAACTGGCGACAGCAGTGGTGATAATTTGTCAGTACAGGTTGTTTTGGTAGTTGTGAAAATCCTTTCATTTAGATCAGTATTTCTCAACAAGGGACCTTATGGCCCCGATGGCTACAGGATAACTGATGGGGGCTACAAAAGAAAAAATTGTAACATGGGTGTCACGGAACTTGTTGAGAGGACCACAAAATAAAAACTTGTAACAGGGGTGTCACGGAACTTGTTGAGGGGACCACAAAATAAAAACTTGTAACAGGGGTGTCACAGAACTTGTTGAGGGGACCACAAAATAAAAACTTGTAACAGAGGTGTCACGGAACTTGCTGAGGGGACCACATAAACTCAAAGTGTAAATATATTTGAAAAATGTCTCTTGACGTCCGAGAACATACCCGTTGCCATCCCCTCTCCGTATCCGATATGGGATTTATGGATCATTCCCGATCGACTACATGACATCAGCTTTTCCTTTGCCAAAGTGTCCGTGGGCCTTTCATCCTTGTCGGCATTCTCTTTCCTCTTCTTGCTCTCAGCGGTGTTGCGTCTTTTATCAAGAACATTTCAACTCCGCGTCCAGTGTTTGACCGTGATTGTAGCAGAATATGATTTTTAGGGGTTGTTTCTCTGCAGGTACTTGCTTAAATCTCATTATGTGCTAATAAAAAAAGGTGGCTGTTCTGATTATAGATCTTTTTTGGCGCTTGTGTTGTGACATTACTGGTGTATAGTTGTAAAATAAAATGTAACAAGGCAATTGTGTGTACAAAATATACTTATCATATATGAAAGTACTTTTAAACGAAAGAGGATCCCACTAATACACAAACTGAGTTATTGAACAGTTTTTTGAAAATATGAAAGCAGAGCATTTCCACATTTTTGAGCCCAAAATAAATGTTCCACTTACGATCAATTTCTCGTAAAAAATTTTCAAAACAATATTCTGCCATATTTGTCTCGCTCGTGAATTTCATATACACATTTTCAATAGTGTTTTTGGACTATTTCCACAACAGATCTTTAAATAAAAGGAGTTTATTACAATATCTATCTACAGATGGCGGTCAGTATAAAAAACGTATACCGATCACGATTAAAAACTAGAACAACTCCGTTTAAAGTGCTAAAAATCTTTTCCCCAACTATTCTAAGGCGGAAATGGAAGTTCTACTTTCAAATTCCATGCACAGTGTTAAGGTAAATATAAAGTAGCACCGTTTCTTTAACAGAAGATTCCTTCAAATATCATGGACGCAAAAAAGAACACATATATCCAGACCACTACAAGAACTTAATGTTGAAGAAGTTTAGGTAGTAAGGAAGATTAAACAGAGAAACTTTAAATATTTTGGACATAATAAATGTCATGATAATTTAGAAAAGACAGTCTTGAAAGGGTTCATTCATTCATTCCTTTGCATGTCCCTTGCGGAACTTTGCCTCCCAAACAGCACTCCTGTAGGCCTCTCGGTTGTGAGCAAGATGGCCTGCTGCTGCTGCATCCATTTCCAGATCATCAACGATGTCTTGCAGCCATCTTCGTTTCGGTCTTCCTCTTTTTCTTTTTCCCATTATGTATCCTTCCAATACGGTCTTCTCTAAATTATCATGACGTTTAATGTGGCCAAAATATTTAAGTTTTCTCTCTTTAATCCTCTTTAAAGGGTACATAATGGAAAAGGAAAGAGAGCGAAAATGGCTGCAAGAAATCGTTGATGATCTGCGAATGGATGCATCAGCAGTAGGCCATCTTGTTATCTAGGTCAAACTTCCGAAGAGAGTAGTGTTGTTTTTGTTTCGTCGTGGTGTACGTGTTTGTAAGTGGGAGATCAATTATGTGTACGAGAGATTTGTTGTGTCATTGGTGGAACCAGCTGGTCATTGTCGCTGTTGCCATTTTTATTTGTGTTCTACGTGATCCCACCAGAAGTTTGTGGTATATGATTTGATACTTCATCCACCATCAAGGAGTTTCATCATCATCCTGTTAAATTATTAAACTGATTTTGTTTTACTTTAACGAGATGGCCTTGTTCCACTGTGAAATATCCAAAACCTGTTCTGTCACGAATGTATTGTACAGGAAATTGTAATGTCTATCACGAGTGTGACATTGTATTTATTTCATCAGATCATCTCACCATTTGATACGATGTATTAAGTTACAGGAGCCTGTCACATATTGGGGCCGTGACCTGCCACTACGACACATACTGATGGCATGACTAGCTACTGCGACATAGTCTATAACCTGACACTACAACACATACTGATGCCATGACTAGCTACTGCGACATAGTCTATAACCTGCCACTACAACACATACTGATGCTATGACTAGCTACTGCGACACAGTCTATAACCTGCCACTACATTCCGTCAACGCCGAGGCCAGTCTGCTAATACCCTGAGATCTGTGCTTGGTGTTGAATACATTAACGGTTACAGATATGTTCCGGTTTCGTCCAGTCTGATGAGTACTTCTTTGGGCTGTGTGAAACCTCCGCTGCCTCAAGAGCTTTGGGGGGGGGGGGGGAAAGCTGCGTGAAAGCTCTGCTGTCCTGAGTGTTGCCTGATGCAGCGTATGACTTCCTTATTCTGCAGTTCCTGATGCCGAAAGGAACTGAGTGTCCAAAATCCTTAAAGGTAAAAATGTACTTGATGATTGCTGTCCTGCGCCAGATTTCTATCACGGATGAATGTCATCTTCTTGCTGCTGTATGGAGAGCGTCATGATGTTCTTCATGTTACTGTGATGACTGACTGCTCCGGTTATGTATCTACACGCCGTCCAGATGGTCAACCTTGATTCGCTTTGTGAACTGACTGTTTGTTACTTCATTGGTCTTGGTGACAACAGTTGTGACTGTAGCAGACATTCGCTTAACTGAAATTACTGTAATAGAAATAGTAGTAGCAGATTAGGTAGTAATATTATTGTGTATTTTAGTTGCAATTAGGCTGTGTGGTTTCATACTGTAAGGTAAAATATTTATTCCTTTGTTATAATTGTTATATTTTGTGCATGTATATAGTATCTTGAACTGATACATATATATGCACGAATATATAAAATTATCATCATGTTTCATGCCCGCACCCGTTCTTGATCATGCTCCTCAATCTATAGAACTCAATCCTTGATATTTTCTATGACCTCATTTGTTGACTTTTTATTGTGCCATCACGTTTTACTGTCCAAGTTTTTTTTTTCTGCCTTAGCCTGCCTCGTTTCACATTTATCTTTCTTGTTATTATGATGGGTGGGCTTCGTAAGAAAATAGAAGAAGAAGCCAATATGGCCCAACCTGGTTTTAGGCAAGGAAGAGGATCAAGAGATCATATATTCAATATAAGAAAAAGAAAGAGAGGAAGACCAAAACGAAGATGGCTGCAAGACATCGTTGATGATCTGCAAATGGATGCATCAGCAGCAGGTCATCTTGCTCACAACCGAGAGGCCTACAGGAGTGCTGTTAGGGAGGCAAAGTTCCGCAAGGAACACGAAAATGAATGAATGAAAGAATAAATATTATGATGTACTCAAGCCCTTCACTCAATAAATACACAGTGAATGACGATTTGTTTCTTGTGAATTTAATTAGATTCTTTTCTTCATTTGCTTTTCTTGGACAATACCTATCATCTTAGCTGTTCATGGTATTTTTACCATTATTCTAAGACACCACATCTCTATTGCCGCTAGCGATTTTTGCATTGGTCTTTTCATTGTCCATATGTACCATTTTAACATTCTTTTTGTGATTTTCAGTGACAGATGTATTATATAATATCATTTTTTCTGAAAGTTGTGATTATCCCATCTGGTGCAACTCGTGTGCTGAAATATTTAAATATAAGCACCTGTCTCAATGTTGATCCATGTACTGTAGCGCTGCACTTCGATAGGTTCATTTCTGTCAAATGTTTTTCTTTAGGTGTATTTAGAATGAGTCCCTTCTTGTCTCTTCCTTTTCCTATTAAATAATTTCTGTAGGGACTTTTCATTGCTGGTTATCGGTATTGTATTATCTGCATATGGTAGGTTGTTCCTGTTATGGAACAATTCTCGAATTCTAGGTCTATTTTTTATTTATCTGATGGTATTTTAACCGTACAATGAGAACAGTTTTGTGAGAGGAAACAACCTTCTCCAACTTTTTGCTTTATTGGTTGATATTTTCCTACCATATTTTCTACCTTGATGTTTGCTTTTTAATTCCAGTACATAGTTTTTTAAAAATTATTCTCAGATCGTTGCTGTCAATATTTTTCTCGTCTAACATTGTCATTATTTATCATTATGTTTATCAAATGTTTTTGTAAAGTCAGCAAAGCATGTAAATAAATCTGTCTGGACTTCTAAAGTTCTCAGTCGGCGAGAGTTCTTAGTCTGATATATGGTAATATGTTTTGTTTTGGGGTTTTTGTTGTTGTTGTTGTTGTTTTTTTTTTGTCTTTTTTTTTAATAAAGGTACCATGCCGAAATATTGGTTTGTAACTGTTTGTTTTACATTTCGATGAGCTCATAAAATTGCCTCTTTTGCTATTCCTTCTTACCTTTACTTCTTTCTGGTTTTTATTTGTTTGTTTGTTGTTGTTGTTGTTGTTGTTGTTAAACTGTACAAGATACCTCAGACTGATGAGGTTAGTAAATGAAAACTTGGCCTGAGTATTTAACAAATTTGTGTAGCAGCAACAACTGCAGAAAAACTCTGGTTATTTGAATATGTTTGAAAAGTCCACGTGAAACAGTATGCATGTGATCAACTGGGTCTGTATCTTTCCCTGAAGGAAAAATTGGCATTTTTTATTTAGGCCGTGATTTGCTGAATGATGTTGGGTTACCTATCCGCTGAGTCCAGCTATATTTCACTAACAGGTTTCTTACACAACCTCACATTAGCAACAACAGGTACAGACATCAACCAAGTCCTAGGTATCACGTAGACAATGAGGTTTATTGATGAATATTTTCAAGATGCAGATAATAATGATGATAATTTGACAGCCGGCAGATGTAAATCTGCCACATGGCCTGTCCTTTCATCCATCCAAGCACTCCAGTAACAAATTAACAATCCATCTTCACGACACCGACATCCATCTTCACGACAGGACGATACAAAAAGCCTTCCTTTCCATTCCACATCCAAACTTAAGCTGACTCACTCAACATTTTTCTCCACAGTTCCCGCCTTTTTTTTCGCCCCAGTCATGGTTTGTTCCCGCCTTTTTTTCTGCGATTGGAAAAGTTCAGAGCGAGACTTCTCTTTCTGAAAACACAACAGTTATCTCACATATACTATTACACATGTTATCTACTATAGCTTTACCGGGTGGCCTTTCTCTTTAGTATTACTACTTGTATTATTTCCATTGACGTCTGCTCCAAATATGTCCTGATAATTTTAGTTGTAGTAGCTTCGTACTCCATGACAACACCAGCGTTGTACCTATCCAGCCATCACTTTGAGCGATGGACGACTCACATAGTGTCATTGTAACAGACTCTCAAAACATGTTACGGAGAATCGAGAGACATTTCTTCAATAAGGAGTGGGTTCAACTTCTACTGGGTTCTCGGTTATTCAGTCTGACGTGGATCTACTGCCCAGGCCGTGCGGGTGTCAAAGACAATGAGAGAGCGGACAAGCTGGCAGGCATGACATCATTTCTGTGCACCCTAGAAATTGGCAATGGGGAGATTCCGATAGCCATCTTGAATAGGCTGCGAATGGAGGACGATATCGGATTGAATGTTAACGATCACATCAGGAGGCAGACAAGGGAAGTGGACGTTTTTCGGAACGACGTGGTGTGACTGCTCCATCAGCAGGCAAAATCTTCGGTGGGTGTTGGAACAGAAGGCAGAGCACATAGGGGAATGCCTTGATTGCGGGGGCGCCAGTCTCTGATTATAGATTACAGACTCATCTTAAAAGATGTGATTCTCATTTCTGGTGCTATCTGTGATTTACACCTGTATGTTGTTACTGTTGAACTTAAATTCACATTATTTTCAGTCTCCTGATATATTAAAACTTACCATGCTTATTGTTTTAATGGTTGTGAATATTTAGTATAGATCTACTACATAAGTTTATGTCCATGTGGAATTTTAATAAAAGCTCCAAATATGTTTACTACTGCTCATTCATAGCTTGCGATTTATAAAGTCCTGTACTAAGTGTACTACAGAAGGCATAGCTAACACTGAAAGTAAAACTTCTTGAAGTATTTCATATAACATTATTTATTTTTGGTTATAA